>JAKVQX010000728.1:0-11667 GCA_030463015.1 Geotrichum citri-aurantii
ATAATGATTTTCAAATGTGTTTTAATTGATTTTGTTGAAGAACAAAAAGTTAGGAGGTGTGAATTCAAAAAAGGTTTTTTGAAAAATGTCTTTAAGCTTTGTACGTCTCGTATTTTCAAGACAATGATTCAAGGTTAAATTGTGGATCGAAATAATTTTTAATAACAAACTACTATTATCAATTCATGGTCTCTATAGCAAGTTATAAACTCCAAAAAAATTGGCATTTATTTAACAAAAGTTAGCCCACTAATTGAGGATCTTAGCCTTTCGCTGTTTAATCTCATTTACCTTCTATGGCGTCAAAAAATTTTTAAACATATGGTAAGCTTGTCAACAATATTCAAAAAGAAAAATCACTGCAGCAAATCAATTAGTTTTAGAAGAAGAACCGAGCAGTGAAACCTTGACGAACTATAACATAACTTTGACAATTGGTTGAGTAGGTGTGGTAGCAAATCAAGAAGTTTGACTACATGTTCATAGCATTCCATTACCCTTTTTGGTGTTGAGCGGAAAACTCAGACCAAGTTTTAGAAAGACTTCACTTAAATACTCACGCTCTAAATAGCAATAAGCGCAATTTTTCAGTAAAATTAGCAATTCTATACCTATAAACTATAGTTAACAGGCGTTAAAAATTTTCATCTCTTCAACTCTTTGATTGAAATTCCTTTTTAGTCAACTCAAATCATTTAATTTCAAAAAAAAAAAAAAAAGGGATCAAATTTCTTGTTTTTAGTCTTATAGAAAGTGCACGTTAAGATTAAAGCTTTACGTGTTTACAGAAATTTTGTTATCCTTTTGTTTTCAACTGTTTTCACGTTGATGTCAATCTAGCAATATTTAACTACTGTAGACGAGAGACAGTACAAAAAACTTTCAATTCTGGCATTAAGCTTTAAAAATCTTTTCTAGTATCGAAATGCTTTCAAGTAATTTTTCGTCTTCATTACGATGAGCGACGAGCTGCAACGCAACAGGGGCATCAGTGTAAAGATCAGGCGTGTATCGTGTGCGGTAAAAGCCGTCAACAATGTTACGAGGACTTGCACTAATGTACGTTTGGTTTTTCTCAGTAGAATCCTCAACCGGGTCAACCGTAGTAAAGGGAAAAGATATAGCAGGGTAGTCAAGGAAGTTCCAGATAGCAGAATAGCTTACACTAAAAGTAGTGTAGTGTGGTTGTGCTGAGCCTGGGTGAATAGGCATAAGAAGCACATCAATACCCGAAGAGCGCCAAAGATTGCTGTAAGCTGTACGAAATGAATTTTTTTGACGATTCAGAGCCCATAGCTCTAGAATTGAAAACTTTTTCAAAGCTTTATTTCCAAATACCGCTTGAGACATCGGCAACAAAGGCTCACCCACGCGTGTAGTGTGACTAAGGTCAGTCTCGCCTCCATCTTCAAAGTAGAGAGATGAAAGACTCTCGACAATTGCTGCGTGGCTAGTTTCCTTAGATTCTAGTGGATTGAATTCAACAACCTCAATCTCTAACCCAGAAACTTTACCAGCAGATTTTAATTTTGCAATGGCATTTTCAAGTGCACGGCGTACAGGAGGTTGAGGCTCAACGACACCATCATCGCGCAACACGCCCACAACTAGCTTACCACGCTCACGCACTTCAGATAAGGGGCTCTCATCAAAAACCTGTGCGCTTAGTTCAGGTCTAACGCGCCATGGTTTGGCCTCAAGTACAACACGCGTCACTAATTGTGTTATTTCGAGTGTGCGACCAATAGGTCCTGTGGTGGCACTGATGGCCTCAGAGCCAGCCATAGGCATGTAATTGTCTTTAGTTGGAAGACGACCTACTGTGGGTTTGAACCCGTATACACCGCAAAAGCCAGCTGGGACGCGGATAGAGCCGCCAATATCTGTGCCTAAACCGACAGGTGCGGCGTGAAATCCAACAACTGCGCCTTCACCACCAGAAGAACCACCAGGGACAAGCGTTGAGTTATAAGGGTTGACTGTGCGTCCATAAACATTGCTTTCGCACTCCAATGCCATCAAAAACTGAGGTTGAGTAGTGCGTTCGTAAAATACTGCGCCAGCATCTTGCAAAATTGTTACAAGAAGAGAATCCTTTGGAGTGGAATTATGAACAAGTCCAGCAAGAGCATAGTTGCTGGTGTGGCCTGCAAAGTTGATAACGTCTTTTGTAGATACAGGCAAGCCGTGAAGAGGTCCAGGAGTAACCTTGCCTTCAGAAATTAATTTATCAAGACGTGTAGCCTGCTCAAATGCCAACTCCGGAAGGAATTCAGTCGCAGTATTAAGCAAACGATGGGCAAGCACGGCTGCACGTAAGTATGCGCCTGCAACAGCAACTGACGTGACATTTCTAGATCTGAGTTTTGAAAGCAGTTCAATTGGGTCTGCTTCAACAATATCATAATCTTCAGGTGCAAGATACTCTTTTTTGAGGGGAAACAGATTTTTTGGCAGTGGTTCTGGAAGTTTGTCAAGATGATGAGAATTGGAAGGTGAGGGGAAGTATTTTTCAATTGATTTTAATGATGCATCACGGCAATCACGAGCTTCTTGAGCAAGGGTTTTCCAGTCTTCTTCGGCCATAATTATAATTTTATAATTTATGGAAATATATGTAACTTTTGCGTTCTAGTTTGAATACTAATGAATTATTTTTTGACTGAGCGCATCTGTCAGAAGGAGGAAAAGCAGCCTCTTTTTATAATCCCACAATTTCTATAATTTGAAAAATCAAAATTGATAACAGTTTTCTGTATCTGTTATTGACTGAAAAGTCGCCATTATTTCTAGAATTTTACCAAATTTGAGGCCAGGTTTTCGAATTTGGTTATACCTGGAGTTTTGTACACATGCAAAACCCAAAGTCGTGATATTCCCGAATTGTGATGACTAAAAAGCATGTTAGGGTTTTTTTTTCAAAATACTGAAACAAAAAGGACTGGGGCTGGAGATGCCTAATGGTTGAAAAAAATTATCAAGGGATAATGTCGTGAGTTCTTATCTCTACCAGCACACTATTCTGCAATTACTTCTACTGCTTTGACAAATTAATTTTTTCTTATCTTATTATTGCACTACAGTAGGACTGGTTATTTACTATACTAATATTTCAATACAAGAAAAATAACTTAAAGGTATTGATGAGGCAAAAAAAAGTCTGTCATTGCAAGCTACTAAAAAAATGATGCAGTTTATCAAGCAGTAGGGTTTCCTTTATTGCCAACTATCTTGGCGGGTAGAGAGATAATAAATTAATGGTCATAGTATAAAACCTAAACATTGTTGCAGAAAAAAAAAATTCTAATGACTTTAGTAAAATTCTGTTACGAGACACAATTCTAGTCTCGATGCAAAATTGTAAATGATTGAATGAATTTGAAAAGCGAGTTAGACAGTGGCAAAGCTATCAAAAAAAAAAACCGAGGTGATTGTCCTAAAATTTGGTTGAGGTTAATTGATGTTCTAATTCACTTGAACTGTGTGGCGGGGATGAAAACTCGTTAATGGATTGGTCTCATCGATATTGTGCCTATTCTGCACAAAGTTTTCCTCATAGACTTTCAAAAGCTACAGTATCAATTTTGTTTAGAGACCAATTTTTTTAAAAAAAAAAATTATAATTTGGTAATTGTAACTCAAAATTACAGAATTTGAACGTGATTTTTTTAAGAAGAATAAATTAGCCACAATTCATAAATATTTTTATTTTTTATTTTAACAATTTAATGTGCTTTATTTGAATGAAAAGACGACTTTTTAGTCACAAAAAAAAAACATTTAGCCGTCTTTATTTGTAGACTATTTAATTCGCTAGTTGTTTTTCAAACCCCAGTTTTTAATGACAAAAAGTCTACGTTTAAAAGAGCTGGTCTGACGAGTCCAATTGCCATTGGCCCTTAATTTTTTTTTTTTTTCAATTTTTATTTTATTTCATTCATTTCAATTATTTCATGACTATCCTTCAATATCTCCCCAGTAAGATTTACTGGCTCAATTGCGATATATTGATGGTTATCAATAAGAGGTTGATCTGTTTGCTCCTTCTGACTCACTATATTGTCTACAGGGTATATGTAACGCCTTTCGACTAACTAGTCCGATGATGTGCGAATACACTCGATCAGTTGTGCTTCAAGGACCAGCCTAGAGCCTGACTTAGTTGTCATTATCCTTTATCTAATGCTAGTCATTGTCATTCGTTTGTTTGTCCCATTGACTGCCCCTACCTTATGTTATAATTAACAGGTTTTTGAGAAGCTTCTGGGGATCCTTCTAACTACATAATCTTGATATGATTAAGACCCCATTTAGGATTACTTCTTACAACCATATTTGTAATACTTGATATTATTTTATGGTTGTTCCTAGGAGTCTTATTGGTATTTATAGGGAATCGATTAAGGTTTTTTTTTTCTTTTAAATTCGTCCTCAATTCAGAGAACCAGAAGATTTTTATTTATTTTTCACGCGATCAGGGACCCTGAGTTAGAAAAAAAAATTGGAAATTTAACTTTAAAACTGAAGTTTCGTTACTTTGATATGGTCAAAAAAAAATCAATTAGTAAGGCTATATTGTCAAGAACTGAGTTGTAGTTGTTGCAATTATTTAGTTGATGAAAGTGTAAATACAGCAGGAACTCAACCCTGATCCGTAACAACCTCCACTCGAGCAAAAACCGACCTTTCATACACAATCACACAACTCTTATTATTATGTTATTAAGCTGTTTAAAAAATTTATAAATGTCAAGTTGGCCTAGTAATAATAGTTGTGTGATTGTGCATGAAAGGTAGGTTTTAGCTAGAGTTGAGGTTGTTACGAGCCAGGGGTTGAGTTCCTATTTTTGATTATTTCAAAAATTGAAATCCACAAATACCGAAAAATTACTAACTTTCAAGATTACAGATACTTGGACACTCAACGTCGGAAAAAAAAACGTTTCAACTATATTTGAAAGTACAGCAAGTACAAAAACCTTTATAGTGTTTTACTAAATGTTCGGAATTTTTGCTTAATTCTTTCTTTTTTTTTTTTTTTTGGTCCCTTAAAAGGCTTTTAAAGCGCAAATAAATACAAGAAAACAACTTTCGAAAACTTTTACCGTGAGAAAAAGTTTTGTGATTTTTACCTTTTTTTTTCTGTGAAGTAGAACACTTATTTTTTTTTTTTTTACTTAGATAAGAGTAATTTCCAACGGTATCCTGTTCAACCTCCAAAAAACAAAAACTTTAAATCACTCATTCTTTGTGAAGGCTTAAATCTAACATTGTTTCAATCTCAAGATTTCAAGTTTTGACCTTAAAAAAAAAACCCAAAAACTAAAATTATTGTACTAGTTATTTTATTTATGACAGTTATGGGAAATTCCGAGACGAGGGTAGTTGAAACATTTAATGATAGTAGAAAAAAATCACCGTACCAATTTTGTGTTTTCTACAGCGCTATTGCTTTACACAAGAAATCTATTGAGTTGTAAACTGTACTGTATATTAGTATATATCTTTTTAATAATTTTTTTCCGCCATGTAATGGGTGTGTCTTCTGAACACAATATTGATTTTGAAAGCTGTTTAACCTGGTATGACCAAAAAACTGTCATATTAGATTTATAAATGATTTACATAGATCAGTAAAACCAACTACTTTTCCTTGAAAATTTTCACGCAATAATTAAGCAATTTTCAATCTTTGATGCAAAATGAATTTAGGCATGAAACATCAAGTCCTTAATTCCCTACGCTCTCAACATGCTCAAAATCTAGCAAGAAAAAAAAAATTAAAAAGCAACTTGCAGCTCTGCTTATGTGCTTTTAAAAGATAAAAATGAAAATGGTCATAACTAAGTCAACCCTTTTGGTTGTAATGTTTAACATTTTTGGATGAGCACTATAAAAGATGTTTTTGTGGTTAACAAATCATGGAGATTGTTTTCAAATTTGATTATATTAAAATTGCGTATCCTATCAGAAATCTGAGCGTTTGCAAAAAAAAAAAAAAAAAAAAAAAAAAAAAAGTTGAAAAAGCCGTCACATTTTTAAGAACCGTCGCATGCATAGTGAAAATCTGTAAACTCATAGGTTGGGGCTCATTACCCGAAGCTTGGTTGAAAAATTTTTTGAACCCTAGCTAAATTCAAATGTAATCTAATAGTTTTCTATAAAAAATATTTTGATGTGATTTTTGGATGTAGAAACAGTGAATATAGAATAGTAACTAGTTTCAACTTTTGATTCACTGTGTCATTCACCTTCAATCAATGTTGTTAAAAGTAAAACGTCAAAAAGCATCCAAGCACTTCATAAATTTACGATTCATCTTAAATACGTACAATGGTACTTTAATTAACAGTTTTAAGTAAGGAAAATATTTTGACTTGGTTTTTTTTTACGGTGTTTTTTGAGTTGTACGTTGAAAAGATTCTGGATATCAAATTTACATCTTTCTGGGTTTTTTACTTTTCGTTGAAAAGTGAAACTCATGATAAAAACTTTCAGTAAAATTAAATTTAAAAACAACAACAAGAATTCAAGCACCATTGCATGTTATCTTTTTTTTAATTTACAAGCTTTTTTCAGAGGTTGTGAAATTTGCAGGAACTCAACTCTCATGTTTTTTAAAAATTAAAAACTTCAATCTTCATATTTATTTGGCTTTTTAATTTTTTTTGGTATTTTGGAAAAAGTTTAAAGTCAATAACTGTTTCTTAGACGCATTATGTTGAATATTTCATCAAATAATAGTCAAAAAAAAATTGAGTTAAATATAAAAACTATTTGCATTGTTCTTACTTGATGTGTGATTTGGTTTTGTCGTGCACGACAAGGGCGTTGTAACAAAAATAAAAGAAATAAAATAATTCCAGTTTGTGTGGTCTTTCAAAATTAAATAATTTTTTCTTTTACAACTAGTTTTGCTAATTCTCTTTTTTTCTTGACTTTTAAAACACTTGTCCATTGGTAATTCAGATTGCTTAAAAAATATGGACTCAAAGCACTATTTTAAAAATTTCACAAGTTTTCGAAGGCAGTTCCAAAAGTCTGACGAGCAAAACTCAGCTGTTTTGTTTAAAACAAAACCGGAACTTAAATTTTTACCATCAATATCAGAATCTAACGATGATCTCTGTTTTTGTTGTCAATGTTCTGCGAAATCTTCCCAAGGCAAGTTGGATTATAAAATAGAAGCTCTCAAATGCTAACAGTTTTTTTTCAGGAGGCTCGAATTCTTTAAATTATCTTGAAGATAGGCCAAAAAACTATTTAACTCAAGACAACAAAAATTATAAAAAGCTTTCACAAACCAAAAAACCGACACATAAGGCATTTGATTTTCCCAAAAGTTATCAAAAGTCAACAACGTTGGTGACCGAAATCAATCCGATAATGACTACCACTACACATCAAGCTTTCACTACTAATAATTCCTGTTATCCACCACTCGCTAAAGGTTTGTTTCAATATAAAGATTTAGAAACAAAAGATAATGGCAAAACTTTAAAAGGCGCTTTAGCCCCTACAGCGGCCCCAATCTCAGCAGGTCTAACGTCAAACTCACTCTCTAAGCATAGACTCATGGCTAAAAGACATCAACTTCCAAGCAATTTTGTTCCCGACAAAAAACTATCTTTGAATAGCAAGTGTGTAAATTTGGTTGATTCTAGTTTCATCCTTTCAAATTCACCCACTTCAAACACTAAAGCCTTAGAATCTGACAATGAAAAAAAAAATTTTTTGCAAATAAAAAATACTTTTCCCTCGTTCATGGATTGCAAAACTACTTGTATTGAACATTTTTCACCGTCTTCTACGAGTGACAAATTGAGCACGGATCTACCAAAAAAAGAAAACAATATAACGTCGTTGAAACGCGCATCTCCTTGTGTTGTTAGCAAAAAATTAGTTTTACAAGCTCCTTCTCTCAAGAATGATAACACATACTTTTGTGATAATAAGCTGCCTTCTTTGTCATCTTTCAAGCGTGGCACAATTACTTCTGGTTTGACCTCAGATAATGATTTAAGAAATTCATCAACTGATTTTTCAGTTATAGACTTATACTCTAGTTTCTTGGCAGGACTTCCATCGGAGCAAGAAAAAGTTAATCAACCATCAGTACCAGTTCAACTTTTACAAAAAAGTGACTTAAAAGATTTTTCAAGTAATCAGTCCAATCTTTCAGAAAATTTTTCTAGTTCTACTTTGTACAAAGCAGCCAATACATTTGCTGCACCATTTCCTACATCTTGTCAAGGATCAGAAAATCGATCATTTACAAAAAATGACAGCCTTTTGTGCCACTACAACACATTTGACAGTGAGAATATAAAACCTGGCCCGCTTAAGCCACACCTAGACCCCAAAAAGTTACTTGCAATCAAAAACGCGCTATTAAAAAAAACTCAAATTATTAATGACGACCACTCATACTGGCATCATGTTGAACTTGAACGTTTGAAGTTTATTCTTGTTGAACAACAGACATATTATCAACGAGAAATTGGCCAACTGAAAAAATCAACTAAATCAGCAGATTTCAAACTATTTCAACTAGTTTTGGAGCTATCAGATGCCATTTCTAGTGACAGGGAAACTGATTTCAATTGTGTCAAAGACTTAAGATTTAAGCAAATTGATCTTTATGATTCTAATAGAACAGGTTTGCAGAAATTTTTAGTTGACATCTTAAGATGTTATCATGATGCCGTACAAAGATTTCAAAAACAACTTAATTTTCAGTTTCAAACAATCAAGGCGCTCACTTTAGAGTCAGATTCATTGTCTAAAAAATTGGAAGCCCAAATAGCCACGATCAATGACAAAGTAAAAATGCTAGATTGTTTCAAGTTGCGTGGATCAGTACTGGATTTTCAGATTTTCAGAGAACAAGAAAACATTCGAAAAATCACTCTATCATTGAAAGGAGTAGATCATCTAGAAACTTTTGAAAAAAAGGTGAAATCTAGTGTATTTGGCCTGAATTTTTCAAACAATTTTTTTTCTGAGTTGACGGAGAAGATTAATTTTTGTTTCGCTACTGCGCTTGACAAAATAACTTCAGATATAGAACTAATGAGTGCCATCAATGGGTGCCAGGTAAAAGGGATAAATTTACAGTTTTTATATGATACTAGCATCAGCGATACCAAAGCTAGTGTTACAAGTGAAAAAAGTTATCAAAACGACACCGTTTTATTTCATCAGACAAAAAATTCAACTTTAAAAAAGAAATACAAAAACGACGCCAAACTAGTGCCTGACGCTAGATTTTCCAAGGAGTATGGATTTAAAGAACTGAAAGACCTATACAAGAAACTAAGTGTTGTTTTTGAAGCTCTCAAAGTCACGCTGAACGCGTTTAGTTTTTTACAAAAAGCTAGACTCGCAGAAATTAAAAAAATGAAGATTAAACACGAAACTGAGATGGATGCGTTACAGATCAAAAAGAATACGACGATTCTTGAGTTGGAAAAGAAGATCAAAATAGCCAAACGAAACTTGACGTATTTCAGGAATGAAAACCGGAGATTGGAAAAAAGTAGCACAGAAATTGATAATTAACAGAAAAATTGCATTAACACTAAAGTATCAGTAACTTAGTATGAGAATTCACTCATTAAAGAAAAAGACTTCAGCTAGGTTTAACTAAAAAAATGAATTATATTAGAAACAAAGCGTAACTGTTGTGTAATACAAAACCATCCGATTTAGCCAAACATCTATAAGAAAAAAAACTATTCATCGTCATAGTTATCACAACCTTAACCGGAATTAAATAGACCATCTAAAGTTTTTTATCTTAAAATACACACCAACCATAAATACTAATGTTTTTTCAGAATAAGCTATTGAATTGGATTTTCGTTAAAAAGCGACAAATAAATCATAATGTCTCATTTTAATTTTTAAAATTACCTTCACCAAGAAAACAATTACAAACCGCGCAATACGTAGTTTGAGACCACCAATTTATGAGCAGCAACAAGATAATGATTATTTACAGTAAAAAGATGTATCCACGCCTCTTAAGAACGTCATTTGCCGGTTTTTTGTTAGTGCTAAAGAATCACCAATTGAATTGACTTTGAAATTGATATACATCTTTGATAAATTTGCTGTGCCTAAAAAAAGGGCATTTTTTTATCTGCTCTCCTAGCACACAAAAAACAGAAAGCAGTGATTGCAGTCTTTTTTAGTTAGGGCTTGGCCTATAAAATTATTGTAACTTGTATTCGCGAGTCCAATTTTTTACAATTGAAAGTTACTTGAACACCTCTAATGTTTTTGCTGATTGCAGGTAATAATTCGGCTAGAAAAAACATTTGTCAAGCCCTTTTTGAACAGTTTTAGGAGTGTATTTTTTTGGGTATGGTTCAAATTGATGAAGTTAATCGGACGGAAATCAGCAACTTTGATGGCTCATTTAGAAATACCGTTTGTGAGTTGCGTTCACAAAATATTCAAATACGAGTTGCTTTTCGAAGATATGGTCAATTTTAATACCTACAAATGAACTTTTTGTGTTGCTAAATTTGGCATGTTTTACTAGCTTTTAACCCCTCTAATGGTTTGATTAAATAACCATAAGCTCGTTAAAAAATATAAACCAAACTGTAGACAAAATTCAAGCGCATTTAAAAATAGCGAAAGCATCAGCACTTCCAAAGGGGCAGTCCAAATACAGAAAAAAAAGTTGAAAATGGATATGTGTTAGATTCTGTTAATGAACTTTTTCTGTGTGTTGTATAGATCTTTTTGTGAAACAAGTAGATTGAGATTTGTAAAAACTACAGAAGCTATTTGAAAACTACATGCACGCCCAAAAGTGAAGAAAATTTTTTTTGAAATGAAAAAAAGTTTTTGAGCTTTAAAATGAAAATCTCCTCAATAACTTATATTAATTTGATTCATTCAATAAATTTCTGTAAATGCATTTGATTGTTACTACAAATATAAACACTGAACGCTTGAGATTCACCATAAAGCGTTGTTAAAAATATTAATTGTGTAAATGTTAGTTTTTCCATCGCCAAAATTTCTTATTCAAACCGTATCCAACTGTTTAAAATTTGTTTGAACAATAACATAGCCGTAAGCTGTAAAATACTTTGTTGTTCCATGAGACTTTAAATACCTTGAGTCACTTGTTAAAGCTCAGCTAAAAAAATTTATGTTTATTTTAAAGGGTTTCTAATGTGAAGTTTTTAAGATCAAATAGCAGAAAGCTTTTGCTTAAACTAAAGATTGTTTTTAAATTTTAAATGCAAAAAAAAATTTTGAAGCTGGTTGTACCTTTAATGGACTAGCTTTTGCCAACGGATGATAACTACTTCGTGGAATCATTTGAAGCAGCTATTTTTCTGGTGGTAAAACAGTTGTCTTCGAAACTCCAAAAATAACATACAGAAATAATTGAAACTCATTATTAGTGAACCTGAGCCTAGCAGATGCTTGTAAAATAAAAAGGAGTAAATTAAAATTACAAATAAAGTAGAGTTTGATTTTAAAATTTTAATAGTTTCAATTGAGAGACACGCTAGAAAAGTTGAAAAAAATGAGTTGAACTATTGTACGTTGGGAACAAAAAGTACAGCAAAAATTATTTTTTTTCAAAAAAAAAAAACCACAACTTTTGTTCTTCAACAAAAAACAATCACAACACGTTTG
>JAKVQX010000729.1:0-11664 GCA_030463015.1 Geotrichum citri-aurantii
AGGTCTGTATGTTCAACTAACGGCAGTTGCAACGTCACCATGACACGGTGTAGTGAAGACACTTTCAACCGTTCAGTTATACTGACAATAGGCTCTGTAACACTTTTTAACCAAAAAACATTGGATTACATAAAATTACTAATATAAACCATTCCCGTTTTTTTCAATCCCGTCACTTTATCAGCACCCCTCGGGAAGGCTTTGGCTTTTCTGGAAAATATAAGACCCTTCTTGGTAGTAGCCATTGTCATGTTAAAAGAAATTAGGGAAACTTCAAGAGTATCCGGTACAGCCATCAAATGCCGCAAGCAGTAACGCAAGTAAATTTTACACGATTACATTTTGTTGCGCAAACTTACTTGCCCTCGGTTAACAATAAACGAGCCAAAGAGTCAATTTTATCAGTCTGACGGCTGTGTTTCAAAAGCTCGTCTAGGGGAAACTTAAATTGAGAGTACAGACCAACTAAAGCTTGATTTTGATATTTTTTCTATCATCAGGCTACGTAGTTACAGAATCGCACAAACTTCGTGTTAAAAACAAAATGGAATTATTTTCACAAGCAAAATTGAAAGTCACAATTTACAAAAGTGAAAAAAATGTTTTTAAAAAGGTTTGCAGAATCTCTTCAGTTATTTTTCATTGAAAAAAGATATTCCAAGCCAACAAATGATTTGAAGTTAAAACAACAGTTTGACAAAGTAGAATGCAAGTTCAAAAAAAGGACAGTCTTGATAACGTTTGTTTCAAACGACGGCTTTCAGTGATTTCAATCAATTAAATATTCACTCTACAACGTCTACGAACTATTATGAAAATTATTTATTGATTTTAAAAAAAAGTTTATTGTCCTAAAAAAATTTCAAACAAAAAAAAACCTGACTCTACTACAACAAAAATTAACTCAATTAGCGATGCAGTGCCACTCACTTTTATCATTTATTTCACTTCAATGGCACTGAACTCGATATAGTGATTAGTATATACTGACAATTACCTAGACTTGTCATAAAAGTTAAAATCATAAGTGCGCTCTACAGTTGCTAAATCTTTTTTGAAATACTATAGTTACCATAAAAGAATGAACGCAAAACTGAAACGAAAGAAAAGGACCATCGAAATGAGATAAACGTGCTGTTTTGTATTTGTGAATATTGTAAAATCAATTCTACCAAAGCTAAAACTTTTTGGAGTTTAAGTGATGCAATGCTTTCTCTCTCTTATCTACGCGACCAAAATAGTGATGAAATTGAAAAAGGCGAACAATTTTTGTGACGTTAATTTTTGGAATTAACGCCAAAACCACAGGCTGGACCGGATCAATTAAACAGAACTCAACCCTTAGTAGAAACTCATTCACAATTTTTTTTAATTTTTTTATTTTAATTTTGAGGAGAGGCCCCATGCTAATGTACTTTGTTAAACTACTTAGATCACCAACCTGACAAATTTAACATTGTTTTGGCACCGAGAAGGCATAGAAATTAACCCAATCAAACATAGTTAATGAAAAATGATTCAAAAGTGTTTAAGGAATTTAGTAACTATTTTTTTAGTAGCATGCTATTGAGAATGCCAATATTTTTTACTTACCATGCAGCGGTATGGGTGTGTTTTTATACCATTTTCGCTTCTCACTTGATGTAAAAAAAAGAAGATAGTCTACAACTAAGATTGCGCATGTGTGAATTTGTCTTTTAAATTGGACGTTGCGTGAATATTGTTAAACAAAAAGACTGCCAAACCAACAAAAAAGCTGTGCAGTTATTGGAAAAAAAAAGATTGAAAGGTTTTATTTTGCAGGTTTTTTCAGTTTAGTTCTACCATGCTACCATTAGATTTTAGACGCAAGATTGTGGTTTTAAATGTGTTGTGAACTGTGTTTTGCAGAGGCGGAAGTTATTGTGTGACAAACTCACCCATGCGCAACCCTAGCGCCAAAGTTAATAAGGTTTGCTCAGCTCAAAACAACAGCTATTACGTACACTTTGATGGGCCTAAAAAACTAACTTTAATGACTCCCAACTTTTATTATCTTTTAAAATTCCAAACCCTTGTTTTAATCCTATAACCGCTAGTTTCTTTCAGCCATAATAATCATGGAAGTAAAAAATCCTAAAGTTGTCGTCATCGGAGCAGGTGTAATTGGCCTTTCAGCAGCCTATATTTTAGCTCAGAAAAACTACAATGTGGTAGTTATCTCTGAGAACTTGCCCAATGACACTCACAAGGCCCCGGAATACTCGTCCCTATGGGCTGGAGCCCATTTTAGACCTTTCCCCTCAACCTCCGATTCAGACGTCAGAGAAAGCAACTACACTAGAAAAACTCTCAAGTTCTTCAAGAAGCTTTGCAAAGAGCACCCGGAGTCGACCATAAAATTTGTTAAAGGATCTGATTGGGTTGAAGCGCCAAGCGATGGCTACAAGAATCTTGATTTCAACTACTACAAAGATATTGATGATTTCAAGGTTATCACGGGGGACAGCTCCTTACCCAACGGTGTCAAATTTGCTGCATCTTACACTACATGGGTTGTTAATGCACCACTTTATCTTCAGTTCTTGTTTACACAACTTCGCGACAGCCTGGGTGTTGTCTTTATCAAGCACCGGTTAAATTCTCTAAAAGAGGTAGAGAAACTGAGTGAAGGCGCCAACTATATTGTCAATGCTACTGCTTACGGTCTACAGTATGAATCAGGCTATGATTCTTTGACGTACCCTATTCGTGGTCAAATTTTGCTTTTGAAGATCCCTAGTGACAACAGATACAGAAATGAAACAGTCACCCATCAAGGGGCAGATGGAAACTGGACATACGTTATCAACCGACCATTTGATGGTGGATGTGTTCTTGGTGGTACGAAGCAGATTGGTGATTGGGACTCTGTTCCTAGAGAAGCAGAAGTTCAGGCAATAAAAAACCGAGCCCAGAAATTATTTCCAGAACTATTTGTCAAAGAAACGGAAAACGGTGAACGCGATCTTGACATTATTAAAAGTTATGTAGGATTCAGACCTGCTAGAAAAGGTGGCTCTCGTGTAGAGATTGAGCAGATTGGTTCCAAGACTATCGCACATGCATATGGCATTGGCGGTATGGGATATGAATCTTCGTATGGAATGGCTTTTCATGCTATTGAGCTTTTGGAAGCTGCCATCACAAGTCAATGCAAGCTTTAAATGTAAATGGGTATAGCTTGATAGCTAATTATTTATTATGGTAGGTAAATTTCGAAGCATATGTTTTATATCCTGTTATTGATTAAAAAGAAACTTGTCTTGTTTATTTAGTACTCTGGGACATAGTATGAGAAATTTGAAACGATGCAGAGAGAATTAGCATGGCTCCTGCAAAATGATATCACGCTCTTCTAAAAGATAAGAAAAGTTTTTTGGTGAACTTCGGCAAGACTTCTCTTCAGCCCAAAGAAAGCTGTAATGAAGTATAAGTTTTCCAACCCACAGAAATTCTTTTTGAAGGCTGTACCCCGTCATACCTTAAACAAATTGTTTCAACTACAAAGACAGGTCATGGCGCGTTTAGAATTTTTTTTCTTTTGAGGCCTTTTACTGAGCTAGATCATACCTGCAAATGTGGCCAACTAGAAACAGCTGAAGACATTCTCAAAAAGTGCCCTTTACATCCTGCAGAGCACGTTATTTCAAGAAAAGTTTTTCCGGAACTTGATCCAAGACCTACTTGATACTGCAATTTCTTTGCTGATGGTTCGTTTGATATACAAGTATCTTGTTAAGGTTTTACTGATTGTCAATTTCTGGTATCGACCTACCGGATTTTTATGTGTCTCAGGTTTCCCTTGATGCATAAAGCAATTCATGGGAAATCTGGCACCATCAAATGCAGAACCCATTTGTAAGTGTTGAAATTCCTATTTTGAAAATCTCAACAAGGCAAATTTGATTAAACTAATGTCTTCTTTTTTGTCTTTTGCTAAATGTTTTGTGTGTAACTTTTTTTTGGAAGGGCAAAAACAGTTTTTCAATCTGTCTGTGTATCCATTTAGATTTAATCCAATTGTTTAAACACTTTTCATTTTTTGAACAAAAATTATATTCTCTTTTATGAACAGGATTTATATTGCACTAGTTGTGAATTAGGCTCAAAAAACAATCACAACTCGATGACTCAAGTTCTAAGTCAAAAATCAACTCATTATTGTCGGCCTTTAAGCCTTGCAGTTTCTAAGAGAGTCCCCAATGTAAGCTCTTCAGTTTATTACGGTGGAAACTCAGTTATTTGCGCAACGCATCGTTAAATGACGGCTTAAAATTGTTATTGTTAGCAAAAAAAAGTCATCGTGGGAAAAAGCCTACAACAACTCTTGGCTCTGTATTGTACTAGCTTGGGGCTTGTGGCACTCAACTTTTTGGCTCATTAATTTTGTATCTCAGACTACCCAATGTAATCATAAATATTCAGCTTTGCTTGCAGCCCTCGCTGCCTTCTGCCTACATTGGAGTTGAAAACTAAAATGACACTTGCACCGTTTAATTGTTTCAGCAAGACGCAACTTTTTCAGTTTGATCTCGGTACTCAAATCAAATATAGGTATACGAAATGTTGTAGAAGGTTACAACATAAGAGTAAAAAAGAACAACGTAAAGTTACTGAAAACTGATTCTAAATTTTTAAGAACCGATGACAATTGCTCGTTTTTATTCAATTTACCTATATTTCACAGCATGCTAATTCAAAAAAAACCAATAAATTTAGCTGTATATATAATACAAAATTGAAAACAGACCAAAAATTTCACATAACCTTTAAAAACTAACTTCGACTCAAGCCCTACTTTAAATTTCACACTATGATAGAAGAAAAAAAAGTGGGAATTTATACTTGGCCATATCTGTGGCAGACTTTAACTATCACTACGTAAAAATAATTGAAGTGTTTTAGCTCTTTTTTTCACAACACCAATTTGTAAATCTCACAGGATCAAATTCTTAAATCACTGTTTTGATGTTTTTTCTTAGTGCTTGCAACTTTATTACAAATGCAAGGCAATCTTAAGGGGTTTTCAAAATCTCTACTGTGCTCTTGCTTCAACAAGAGTTAGGTCAACGGGCTGGCTCAAGATTTCACTGAGGTGAACAAAATATCCTTAGGATATCAATCCCAGGAATGTGAATCTTGTAAATAGCAGCAAACACTGGTGGATTGATTTTCTAAAAACAACAAAAAATGATCACAGAAAGAACAGACTAAAAGAAAAAATTTAACACCTAAAAAGCAATAGTACTCCATAACAAGCAATCAGAAATATTTACAAGCTATTGCTTTGGCCAACAGTTGTTTGAAGTATCTTGCAAGCACCAAAACCTCAAAACTTAGTAAATTAAATTACCGTAGGCTTAAGAAGAAGATCCTGAAGAGGTGATTTTAGAATAAGTCTATTTTAAAGGAAAAATCAGCCTAGAAGATTTCTATCTTTTTTAATCAAACTTTTCTCTCTCAAAATTTAGGCGCTATTGCTCAAAGTTTTTGGTTTGCAAAGAAGAGGATAGCATGTAGCCAAACTCAAGACTGAAAACCATAGGAAGCCACATTAAACAAAGTTTCCAGTCTTTACAAAATTGAAAAAAGGGATTATCAAAAACTATTGGAAGTCCATTCTATGCAGGTTTCTTTGAATTAGATTTTTTAGAAAAATAGGAAAATAGGCTTCCACCTGCCTATTTTTTGAAAAAGACATACTGTAGATATTAAAAAAAATTATTAGGAAAAGCTGAGTAGCTTGATAAGTGTTACTGGCTTGCAAATTTTTACAACTGTTAAAGTAAATTTTTATTAGGACTTGCAAAGAAGGTTTTTCATTGATTTAAACTTTTCATTTTGAAATGCAAGCTCTTGGCTCGTAGAGGGTACCCAACGGTAAATGCGCTTAGCAACTTGACACATTGTACTGATCAAGCCACTACGTAAAAAGTTATTCCTTTTAAAAAATCGGCACGAAAAACCACTTGAAGATTGTAAACAAAATCGCAACAGTAAAAACTGAAATAAAAAACAAATCTATCCAAACGGCTAGCTATTAGTTTTTATGGACACACAAAAAACGTGCTCAACTTTAAACGAAAGAACTTTTGATACAAATGGAGAAACGAGCTCGTTGCAAGCATTATTTGCCAAATTTGATTGTTATCATGTAAATACAATTGCTAACGATAATAACAGGGTTGATTCTTGTTGTACTGATGTCTTCTTTGTAGAAATTTTTAATAGTTATAAGAACAATAAACTGAAAATAATAATAACAACGTTAATACTGAAAACTAAGTATTTGAGTTTGTTTGACTTTTGCAATCTCAAGTAAAATAGTGTATGGCGCAGCCCCACTAATTGGGTTAATCTTTTTTGTTTTGACGTCTTTTTTGTGTGAATAAAGGGTTATGATAACAACTCACAGATAAACAAGATATAATTAAAACTGGGAAAACGTCAACAAATATCTTACTAGGCTTTTGGAAGTACTCTACAAGGAGCAAAACAATCAAGCATCAAATCTAACCACAATTACGAGTTAGAGCTGATTTAAGTGCAGCTGAATTTTTGTTATCAAGAGAAGACAAAATAATGGAAAAGAAGAGCATCTTTAATGTTAGCTTTGAAAAAGTCTTCTCAGAGTTGAGTAAGTTTTCTAGGTGCTACAATAAATAGCAGGCTTTTTTTTCAAAGCATTCTAACGGTGAGATATCCAACTAAAGTTAAAAATACAATGGAAAGTTAAAAAAGTGTTTCATAACTCATACTATAAAGTCTATTTTAAGTGCGATGCTAGTTTCCAAAAATTAAGAAACTGCACCAAAAGTAATGAAAGTTATGTTAGAATTTGAAGTCTACGACCGCTGAACACACTTCCTAAAAGCAAGTAAGTGTGTGAGCTTGTGTGAAGTTTGTAGTAGACATGAAAGAGAGAAGATTAATTAATAAAATAAAACTATAAAGTAAAGAGGATGTATAGAGGTTTTATAGACACTGGTAGATTACCCTTATATGTGAGAGTAACAGAATACGAACAGACTATCAAGACATTGATAATCTGTGAATAAGCTTTGACTATCAGCACAATACACCATAATTTGTATGATGTCAATAAGTAATTTTCAACAGGTAAATTTAAAACAAGCCAAAGATTTTTAAGAATTCTATATACCTTTGAATCAACTTCAAAATACATTTTACTACAAGACGTCGGAACTTTTGCAAATAGACAAATAAAAGGGGTTTGGTAGGAAATTCCAAAACAGTGGCAGTATTTTGAAGGTGGATTCCAGAAATGTATTTGATTTTAGACTTGCTAAACATACTGTGCTATAGAAAATATCTTTTAAAATAGTGTGCCATTTTTTAAGGAACTTCAAGACAGAAATTGTTTTAAGAGATTTGGGAATAACTTGTGATCTAAAAAAGTTTTGTAGTTAAAGCTTAGTTGACCTAGATTTGAAACTAATGTTAAAAGACAAAAAGCCAAATTTATACATTATCCACTAAAGCCAACAAGTGAGCGATAATACAAAAGAACTCTATTTGACTCATTATAAATCTAAGTTTTAGTGGTGTAAAATCAACTTTTAGATTTTTTTTAATCTTTGTAAAAAGATAAAGCGATTAAATTCGCATTAAGCTTGGTGTAGTGCAAGTACAAACTGTTGAGTTTTGTGTAGTTATAGTGGTAGCTTGAACACAGTGACACCATAAGACCAGCGATAAATTTTTCACATTCCCATCGAAGTTTCAAAATGAAAAATTATTGCCATATTAAAACTTGCGCAGATGAACACATTAACCAAAGATTGCAAACTTGGTCTAGCAGTGGGCTTAGTTTGAAACAACAGCACAAGAAGTTCTAAAAAAACGCCAGGAAGAGGGAGATATGGCTAAGTTACAAATTACTTGTGAGTAAACTCGCAGCAATGTAAACTGTGGCAGCGAGAACAGTCATTGATGCCAGTTTTCTAAGGGCGTCTTAGAGATAACTTCCACATCTCAAGACTTATTTAAATTCTTATCACATATTAGTATTAAAATTTTCTTGATAACTACAAATTCAAAAAAAATTATCGGCTTGAGGGCTGAAGACACTTGGCTCTTAGGCCACTGTATGCTAGTAAAGCACGGCGACTGTCTGCACTATTAGTATATTTCATACTAAAAAATCCTTTTACTGTCTTTGTACTGAACCATTACAATTACAAAGTAAAAAAGTACTTAATAATAAAATTTTGTCAGTGGACATTAGAAACCGATTTGCCGTCAGAGTTAGTCGAGTTGGAAATCCAAGAAACCCTGTTTGGAAGCATGCCGACCGCAGCCAGCCGACTGAAGACAACCTTGAAGAGCTGTTTGTTAGAGTCAAGCAAATGGATGTAACTGACAACAACAAGTACAATGAGGTGAACGACCACCATGGAAACCATCAAAGTATGATCGCAATAAAAAGCTCGTGAAGCACTGCACAAGCTAGAAAGCATTTCGTGCATGACTTTTAAAGCTAAGTGTCAAAAAGACTATAATCAATTGAGGAAATTATCAAAATATAGGGATGATTTTCAATCCAAAGAGAGCTGTATGACAGAAAGTAACACAATCCACTAAAACCTCAAGACTAAGTTTTTGTTTGAAAGCAAGTTCTAATTGTGAAACTAATGTGATTTAAGGAAAAACGACGTGTAAAGGCTTACAATTAGTAAAGAAAATGATACTGCTATCACTTGTAATCCCGCGCCTACTATGGTACCAATAACAGTTTTAGATGGTATTGCCAATTTTACTTGATCTCTAACAAACAATTTTTACCTAGTAGTATACTTACTGGCTTTGAAGTTGCTTGACTAGCTGTAATATGATCAATCACAGTTACATGAATCGTTAGTTGACACACAAGGCAGCAAAGAAAAACAACACAGGTGTGGCAAGTAAAATCATTAGTGCCAACAGTAATTTCACCAAAACTGCTTTTATTCTAATTTACAATTTTTGTATGTTCGCTAAATTACTCACACATGGCAGAATCCAGATGACTGTTGACTTCTAAAAATTGCACAAAAGCAAAAAGTCACCGCAAAAAAGTATCAACTAACAATCCAAAACGTAAATAGCACAAATGCCTAGAGAAAAAAAATTAGCGACAAGGAAATATGCGTGGTTTACAGGGCTAGGCTGAGATCACCATCTATATAGAAACAAAAAAATTAACATACAAATGAAAAAGAAAGACTAACCTTGTCATCTAACCATGTTTTAACCAGTCTCACTTTCATTTTGTTTTGTACTTTAACGATTTGGTGAAAGTGAAGCCAAAAATGAAAAATGCCAGTGAAACCATGACAACCGGATTACCTGCGCGCTGAAAAAAATTTGCCAAATAAAATTTTTTCATATTTTTTTTCTGGTTGGTTTCCTGTACACCAACTGCCAACCTTTTTTTTTTTTTCGTCTTTCCTCTTTTTTCTTTTATCTCTTTTTTTCTTCTTTTTTACCATCACATTTTACCATGAAACAGCAATACCTATCACGCACCCATCACACGTTTTCTTTTGAAATAAATTTGAAATAATATCTCTCGTGGCATATTTTTTCGATTTCTTGTATGTTTTTTTCTTTTATTATTTTTTCTGTTTGATTTTTATTAACACGCGTCGACGCGTCACTTTTTAGAAGACAGTAGTTGCAAGCGGTATCATTGCGACAGTTATCAAGATCAGGTATGTGAATTTTTTTTGAGTATTTTTACATTTCCCATTGCTCTAATTTTACGCAGTTACGTTTTCTAAGGTTTAGCAGGAATTCCTTTAATTAAAAACAGGGTGTGACGCGTAAGATGATACTAACATACAGAACTTTTTTGTCTTTCTTTTTTTAACAAAAATTTTTACTAGTACTGTGGCATCTAGCTTGATTTTTTCCCATAGTTTTGTGGAAGTAATTTTTTTTTGTGTGTTGTCTGTCTTCTCGACGCGGTTTGTTTCCGAGGCGCGTAGACTTTGAGTGCACAGCTATTAAAGCTAAAATCAATGCGAACAGTGAGTATAACAATATTATTGATTTAAAGCACTACTAACCTTTAGCAAGCTACTTTTATTTAGACTCAGCGGGCACTTTCAAATCACAGCCGTAACGCGTCTAAATTCTAAACTACAACTCCTAAAGATTTACAAATTTGGTTCACCTAGAAGACTGTTTTTATCGTAAGTACTTGCAGTCTAATAACTAGTTTTAATGCTAACTTTTTTTCTCTAGCTGATGATGGACAGAATTTGAAATAAGAGCAGATCCCATGGCACAATCACACAACTGGCAATACCTGCTCATATTATAAAACAGAATTTTTTTATTGCCTGGGGGCTCTTTACTCTTGAAGACAGTTTCTATTCATGTCAATGACTTGTCATTGGATATCTAGCTGTGCTTGTAGTTGCAAATTGAGATTTTGAATTAGTTTCATTCTCAAAAGCGCTAAATTCTCAAAGCCTACAAAGGGTTGGCTGAGACAAAACTGACGAAAGCTTTAAACTCTTTTATGTGTTGTATGCCTTATCAGTAGCCACTAGCAATGTCTTCAGAATATCAAGTGCCAACGACTATTTTCAAGAAGAAAATTATATTGAGTATACATTTCTATTCATGCATTACTTTAGCTAACGTCCATTACTAGATTGAATGATGAAAGCTGGCCTTCGGGTGTCGGCTTTATGAGTGACTGTCATTAATTGGTTTGCGAAGACGAATAAAGCGATTCAACTATTATTAGTGACAAAATGGCATCAGATATACAAATTTTTTCAGAGCTTTGCCTACTAACTCTAGCAGATTTTTTTCATGGACGATGCTTCTCATTTATACGGCATCTTAGCTATTGTGCCTGCTGAACTGATACTATTAGCATTCTGTGAGTTTCTCAGTTTTTGGTAACAAGGGTTTAGATTTAGAGCTCGGGTTGCTGCAGATGGTACTGGGGTGGTACCAATTTAACACTGGCAGACGTTTTGTCTCAACCAGTTGTGGTTTGGTAGAGGAGGGCGTGCGGCTGTGCTACCGCCTAGAATTAGGTTATTGCTAGCGCCAGGAACAGAGTTTTGATTAGCTTTTGCGTGCCAGTAGATCTAGACGCGATCTGAGGCTCTTTTTGAGAGCTGCTGGCGGAGCAGGCTAGTTTTTTGGGTGTATTTTGAATAGAATCAATAGAACTGTAGATACTAAAACTACCAATGAGATTGCTTTAAAATGGCTTTAACCAAAGGCTTCTAGGCCAATAAGGATACATTTAAATGGTCAATGCTATGAGCTTCTACGCCAATAAAAAAACTTTTAAATAGTCGTGACCATGAGTTTCTAGGCCAATGAGATTGCTTCTATGTCATCTTAACCATGGGCTGCTAGGCCAATAATAGTGCATTAAAAGTGACTAAAAAGAAGCTACGGTGGCAGTAACAAATTTTTGAGTAAAAACAGCAGCCAGTAAAATAGCAGCAAATTGTCTATAATCCGATTAATTTAGTTCAACCATACCCGTAAAGAGTCGATTAGGAGACGGGCCGGCGCCGGAAGCTTTGAGCTTGGAATATTTTCGCACCAAATAGAGTAATTTTGTGAACAAAAATTGCCAAATTGCGGTAAAATATTTTAAAAATCGGC
>JAKVQX010000072.1:0-38358 GCA_030463015.1 Geotrichum citri-aurantii
AATTTGATTACATAAATAACCACAAAATTCATAAGAATTTACGTAAATAACCAAAATTTAACCAAGTATGTGACTGTAAAGTATGTGTTTGCATCAATCGCCACAAGTAAAGTTTTTAACGATGCATTGTTTTATCCTACGGGTATCAACGTGCGGACTACGGTACAATGTTGTAAACCCAAAATTACACAATAAACTGTAGCAAAAAAAAAAACCACATGAAAACCCTATCAAGCAATATAGTGAAATTCTTTTTTTAAAACTTTGGTTAGTTTTGTATAACCGTAAGGTAAACTACTATGTTTAGAGTACTTACATTAACCAGCTCTTAGAAGTTAATGCATTTATCAACCTTTTATACCACAAACTCGCATAGTGCAAGCATTTAAGTTAACATTGTTACTCAGTCTTCTCACTGGTTA
Organism: Geotrichum citri-aurantii; assembly: GCA_030463015.1. Classification (NCBI taxonomy): domain Eukaryota; kingdom Fungi; phylum Ascomycota; class Dipodascomycetes; order Dipodascales; family Dipodascaceae; genus Geotrichum; species Geotrichum citri-aurantii. The sequence goes on from JAKVQX010000072.1 coordinate 423, forward strand.
GCAAAAGTCTAAGCAAACAGCCAAGCTTACACTTCAAACGCACAATAAATTTGCCTAAGAATTTTTAAAAATTACGCGTAATGCTGACCGTTAAGCTAGGTATCTTTCTTACAGAGCACTTAGATTATAGCTGTATAAACTATTTTTGAAGTGAAGTATTTGTGTGCACAACCACTTAACCTTTTTCTGCCCTGAAAGGCTGTTTTTCAATTTTGGGATGGAGAAGTGGGGGCGTGGAACATAAGTCAGGAATTGCACATGTTTTCATGTATAATTCAATGAGGACCAGTGTTACGGAAAACTATAACGAGTGTGAAAATCTTTCTTTTCTTTTTTTTTTCAAAGGAAATTTTGTTTTCTGACGTTTGGCTATTATGATAATTGCAACTTACGATGAAGAACACGCTAGAAACTCATAGAACACAATTTGGGGTTACAGACTAATCAAGCATAGTAATACCTTAAATCTAGTGGCCGGTAGTCACAAAAGTTAATAGGAAAAAATGCTTGCCCAAAAAGAGAAGCAAAGGTGAAAACTAGGAAGAGAAAATTCTTGAATTTTGTAGTAGGGACACATAATTCAAAAACTCTGTTGATATTTTTTTAATAAATACAAAGTAAAGGCAATCTTGTAGTTAAAAAGTTGTCTTGCTAGAGGCAAAGTGAGTATCTTTTTCTTACTGGCTTGAAATAAAAGATGTAATTACAATAAAAATTTTGGCAAGCAAAACTTTTTTTAACACCGACTTTCTAAATGAAGAAATTCAAGTCATTACATATAGATTGTATGCATTGCGATTTGGGTTAAAAAAAAACAGCATTTTTCTCATCCGGTTAGGTGATTCTATCACTAATAGATGTTTTTGATGACCCGATAGTGCCAAGCAAGCACGTGACGGATCTATACTTTAAAACTCATAGAACTATGTTTAATATGTAATTGAAGAGAAGAGTTTCAGTTTGTTGAGAGTACTTATCTATAGTTATGAAAAAATTACAGCTGACTGCCCTCATACTAGGGCAATAATGGTGATCAGACTTGGAAGATCAGGACCGTAACTCACGGCGACAACCAGGAGACGCTCACAAACCTTTTTTTTTTTTTTTTTGAAGATGATGGTCGGCATCTATGCATGTCAATCATGTACACAGTGCGCCATGCGGTATAACAAAAAAACAAAAACGAAATCAATTCAAAAAAAATTGTTTGTCTGGTCCCTTGGCCTTAGCTAGTCTGCATGGTACAGATCTTCTGTACAACAACTAGACATAGGGTCCATTAACCACTCCAAAAGCAGTCCAATCTCAATCATAATGGCTCGAATGTTTACTCAAAACTATTTTGAACTTCCGAAAGCTCTCTAAAAAGTCAAAATTTCTGATTGAGCCTAGCTGCACCAGGTAACTCAAATCTCATGTTTTGCCCAAAAAAACTCTTTTTTTCATTTCCTGTTTTGCTGGGCGCTCACTACATTACCGCCGATTCGAAATCCTTTTGAGTGTTAAAATTGAAAATGTTATGTAATATAGTTAGCATTGTGCCTTTTCCTATTGGCTAACCTCAAAGTTTAAATTCTTAACCTGCATCAAAGCCATATGCTGATGTCTCTGTGTCTCACCTGGTAGCGTAGGTTAAACAAAATAAAATAAAAAAAGGGCTATGGTAGTTACTGATATGTAGTTAGTAGTTTCACTTTACTTTTAATTGCTAGAAATAGAAATTTTGGTATTTGGCATCATAAAAAGCTTTGATGTGTATCAGTCATCTTACAGTAAAAATATACCTGGAAAGAAAACATTTGCAAAGTTTAAGTTTTCAAAAACTCCCCTAGAATTTTGAGCACAAGAATTGTGGAAGAACGGAACTTCACAACCTGTGCATTCCTTTTATTAAAAATTCGGGACAATTTGTTAAGCGAAAAGTTTTTTATTCTTGATCCTCCAGCAAATTGTCAGCTACTGTGTATGAAGCTTTATTTTTTTTGTTTTTGTTTCCCAGAAACGTTATGCATGTTCACCAATTAATTATGTTTTACATAGTGTTGTGTTTTTGGAAAAAAATAAGATTAATGTTAAATTTAACACAAATGTCTGCCAATTTGAGGTTTCTGGGTTAGCCATCTGAAGTAAAATAAACATTAAAAAAAATTAACGCCTTTTAGATTGCTTGTCGTTTTTTTTTCTGGTTTAAAAATGTAAAGCCTTTTTTGATTAGTTTAATTTTTCAAAAAAACATAAGAAACCGCGGCTTGACATGCGTTTGCTTTACCGGCAAATATCAATACTAAACAAAAATTCATGTTAGCAATTGATAATTAAATCAAACAAATTCTGGTTGAACTACTTTAAAACTTTTAAAATATTACCGCAAGTATTAGTATCAGCAATAAAATATTAATTATAAAAAGTTCCGACCATTAATAAAAACCAACCCTTATTTCACTTACTTTCATTGCACTTTTGAAACCATTAAAAATTTGTGCATCACTGTATTAAAAATGATTTTGATGTTTTTGTGAAGTTTTTTTTCATAATCAATCTACATAGGCAGTATTGACTCGACTAACCAAAAACTCTGGGGGTTTTTTCAGCCTTAAAACTTTTTTTTATGTTTTATAAAAAATAAAAAGATAGACAGTAGATCTATAGGTTGCATACTAATTTTTTAATTGATTGACTAATCTTTTTCAAAAAATTAACTCTTCTGCTCAAAATAGTCATAAGGCATAAACAAGACTTTTTGAGGCTGCTAAAGTTGCGGAAGTCGAGAAAAGTAGAATTTGCACTACTACCGAAAATTTATTATTTATAGTTTTGAGATTTTTACGTTGAAGACTGAACAAAAAGTTTCATTGTAAGTGTTTTTAAGATAATTTATTAATGAAAATGAGAGAGTTGTCCCTTTTTTTTCTATCTCACTCTCTAAAGGGCTGGTGCAAGAAATACTGAGTTAAATCTGGGTTGTTTTGTTCTCTAATAGTACCCCCATCCCTTGGTAAGTCTTATGTAATGTGTTATGTAATTGTCATTTCTAGTGTTGCCAATCTGAAATACCTCAATTAGCTTTGAAATAAGGGAAAAAAAAAAAACGTTACATTTGGTAATAGAGACATGATGTCAAGTACATATCCCGCCCCTCATACTATTCTTTTTTTTGAACTTCCTACACACTATATTAATTTATGTTTATCTACTAAATTCGTGTGAGAGAAAACTTCTAACAATACTTCGATATTATTAACTTCTGAATAATACCGGCTTAAAAGCATCTTACGAGCATGTTCATTTTAAATTCACATACAAAACTGCATAAATTTTGATTGTTCACAAGTTACAACAATTTTAAAAATTTCCCACACAAGATCATTGATAGTATGTGAAAACTAGAATTTTGGTTGTCTACCTGAAAAAAAAAGAAATCAAAAAAGAAGGAAACAGTTTTCAGTAAGAAAATTTTTTAGCTGACCGCATCCACCCTTTATCGCAAATTTATTTTAGTGTCCATGTTAACTAACATCAATGTCCGTAATCAAATAGCCCTTTGATCTTAAAAGATACTAAAGCTATTTCTAATAGAGCTTTTTTTTTTAACATGAGTGGTTTTAAAAGAATTACAATCACGAAATCACTAGGTGTAGTAAGTGAACTTTTAGGATGTCTTTGTAAGAAGCGATAAATTAAAAAAAAAAAAAAAAACAGGCAATAGAAAATTTAAGCATTCTAAGTTATCACACGCGACAAAAGCGAGAGTTGGTAGAGAAAAAGAATTAGAATCAGAACCCGACAGATATTCTGCCTTTCTTTTAATGTTAAGCCATGAAATTTTTGGTTTGTTTCGGTGTATGTTTAAATAAAATAACAAACTATATAAAAGACTGAACATCTCATTTGTTTAGCTGTATTATATTAATTATGTCAAACATCTAGGAGAGCAGGTAGAAGAAGACTACTTAATATTATGGTGACGGGTCTTATGTGAGACGAGCTAGGGAAACGATTAACTCGCTGAATGATTATCTAATAAACCTGTTGCGACTTGCCGACTGATGAAGTGACGGGATTGAAAGAAACGGGTTTGGTTAACATTAGGTTATTAACGTAACATTTTACACATTTTGTTGTTATTTGTGCTATCATCTTTTCAAACTTTGCACACTAAATACTTGAAGTCAACATTAGATTTATGAACCATAATGAGTAAACCACTGGTTGAAAAAAATCTGATCTTTTCCTGATGATTACCTTCCCCCAGAAAGCATTTTTGAATCAAGAGAGATATTTTTTAATGCCATCAATGAATGGAAAGTACTTAGAGGATATGCATTTACTACTGAAAGGCCTGTATGTCCAACTAACGGCAGTTGCAATGTCACTACGACGCGGTGTAGTGTAAGCACTTTATCTACTGTTCAACATTACTGGCAGTAGGAGCTGTACCACTTTTTAACCAAAAGAATGTCGATCACAAAAAATTTAAATTAACCAAACTTGTTTCATTTAGACTCGTCACAGTTTCAGTCACCATAGATGAACCAAATTTTTATACGGGTTTGGTTAAGATGTGTAACTGATCGAGTTATTAATTTCTTTTGGTTGAAATGTGTTCTATCGAAAAATTTTAGACTTTAAAATCAATCACTTTTACAAGACCAAATCCTTTGCCTAAATCATTTTCACAGGCATTGGCGTCTCATACGCAAGGGTAATCTTTGGCTACTGCTGGTGGCTTGCTGTCGAACTGATCAGATAGTTGCCAGCTCAAATAAGCCGAAATCAAGATCTAGGACAGAGTCAAGTGCATTTGCAGTAGATGAAAAAGCAGCACAGCCAAGAACTAAATCTAAATGAAGGAGATGTCATACATCAGGTCAAAGATGGAAATCAAAAAAATTCCCTCCGCGTTATAGAGAGTTCTCAGACATCTACTAAGTCAGCAAATAACAACTTTTATGAATTCACGAGGCTTTTTAAAAGAATATTCTGAAGCAAAAGTGTTTTCCAAATTAATAGCTAGAAAATTAAAATGCCACACTTTTGAATATTTATCTTGTTCATCTCAGCGTCTATTAAGAACTTCCCTGATAGATTCAAAAAAAATTTGCAGTGAAGGCTGTAACTTTTTAACCAAAAAAAAAAAGTTGTGTGAAAAGCTATAAAGTACACGACTGGTCACATAAGTGATCCAAACCCGTGAAAAGACCTGTGAATCTATCCGCTCCCCACATTTCGCCATTAAACTCTTCTCGTTTCAGAGCAAATGATCTTTTGTTTTGTTTTGTTGCATTTAACGGGGTAAACTGAAAAATATTGAGATTTATAATTGCATATATCATGCAGCATTAAATCAAAAAAATGTGTGTTTCACAGTCCTTATTTAGAATCGTCATGGCTAATTGTAAAAAAAAAAAAAAACCATCAACGGGTGATGACAAGCGCGTGATCAAATTTGTCAGTCAAATACGCTCAGCCTTTCAACCTGATGTCTTCCTCTATTTTTTTTTTTGGGTTAGTAAAACTAGAAACCAAAAAAATAATAAACCAAAAAAGTTGGTTACAGTTAAAGTGAGTTTAAAAGCCCCTGCAGCCAATTTAATGAAAAAATTTTCAATTGCAAAAAGTAAAACTTTAAAATAACTTTTGTAGTGTAACTAAGAATGTCTGAGGTTTTATTGAATGTTTTTCAAAGGCAAAAGCTGTACTTGCATAAAAATTACAAAGAAAAAAACAAAAAAGAAGATAATTCAAAATCTAATGTTAACTTGCACCTGTTTTCTTATTGAAAAACCGTTGTTTGTCTAAACCATGGGTTCAAGATCAACTTTGTAGAATTGAAGAGGTGTAGAAGGTTTTATAAAAGAAAAGTTTTGCAAACAGGCGTTATAAAATTTCGGATTCAGAGTTTAAAATCTATACAGAAACATGGTAGCTCCAAATAGGGATAAGTAAGAATAGCTGTATGCTGTGAGACCACCAAAAAGGTAGCCAAACTTAAGGAAACCGTAGATAGTACATGTCTTACTATTTCGACGAGGTTTTTTTTTTGGTTCACACGACTTCAAATATTAGTTAACGTTAAAAAATGTGGTACTTTACCTTAGCCTAAATGATTGTCATTGTTTAATTTTAATAAAAGCTCACTCAATTTTTCATTGTCAGTTTCACATTTTTATTTCAAAACACTTTTACATAGCCAGGACATTTTACTAAAAAGTTCACCATCTCTCGCTGCTCCTCCTTTGCTAACTAGCTCAATTTTTGAAAGTTTGGTAATTTTTTTGGCCTTACAGCGGTTCTTTTTTTTTTTTGTGTGAAACAAAAGAAAAACGTCGTGGGAATAGTTAAAAACGTCGTCGGAGTAGTTAAACACGAGGCAAAAACCTGAAAATTCTAGTAAGCACGTTTTACAATGCTTAAGGCCCAAAATCACGACTAGCTGCAAAAAAAAAAACCATTAACATAGCCAACAAGCGAAGTAGACAACTTTAAGAAACATCTATGGAGGACTGTCGCTTAAAAATTAAAGATTAAAATTTATAACTAAAGATCTGCAGCTCAAATCAACCGAATCCCACTTGCTGAAAAAACCTTGGAAGGAAAAATTGTCAGATCCAAACGAGTTAGACATGCAGATAGAAACACTGGCTAAAAGAAATAAGCAGACGATTTTTGCGCATGATTCCAAGACGAGAAGCCGGCAGTAGATTGTTTCTGGAAAACAAAAAAAAAAACAGCAAAATTATAGTTTTTCAAAATACTCTAAGGGTCTACTGGGAGCAATTCAAATAGAATAAGAAGTAAAGCTCAGGATTTTAGCTTCCAAGAAAAAGAAAAATTGTCCAAGATAGCAAAAAAAAAAAGACCATGATCTAAAGTCTCAAAGGAACAATCAGAAAAACTCTGACGAGCCATTTGGATTAAAGTTCTATAGTATACTCTGCAAAAGCGGTATTAATTAAAAACAATAGGAAGGAGTCAGCCATAGTTACGGACTTAGTGGAGTTCTAATAGCTGTATACAAAAGTAACCTAAAGACGTAATGTCAACACATCGTAAACAGAGTTCAAGGGTCCCAAGACCCAAGCCTAAATAAAACACAGTTAATGTTAACCAGAAAAGTAACCAGCTTTTAGTTCAAAAAAATAGTGTGAAAAGTTTAAACTAGTTAAAAAATACAAAGAAAAAGTTTTCAAAAATTTTAAGTGCTTGGTTGAGTGTTTGGGAGTGTAAAATTTCTAAATCATTTATGCTCAAAATACTAAAATTGTGTTCCAGTTTTATTAAAAATATTATTTTAAAAAATCTCTAACTGAGATCTTAAGCTTGAACCTAAAAAACAAAAATTATTTTTATTGAAAATGGCGATAATTAATTTACTTGTGCAAGTTTTTTTGTTCATTTCATTTCCTTTAAACTTGAACAGGCCTGCACATTTGCCTGCTCCGAACAAGGGAGCTCTGCGCAAGTATTGGACAGCCTAGGTCACGGCACAGGCGAGCAATGGTTGAACCACTTGCATAAGATGCTTTTTACACTAGTTTTTTCAATCAGCGTAGTGCCAGGACTTTTTATTGTAACGAGAGGAGACCTTGCGGCTCGTAGAAAAACTCCGGCTTTCCGAGTTTTCTCGCCTACGCGTACAAGCGCGCTACACACTGCTCCTTTAGACCTAGATCAGCCTAGTGCCATCTCAATAATATTATCATAAATTTTTTAATGAAAGGGAATTTAAATTGAAATGAAAATGCATAAACGTCCATTTTTATGAAGACTGACAACTATTTAGTTTTCTGTGAATATTTATTTGGTAAATTGATGCAAGCCATGACATGGCTTACAGTGCTGCAATTCTAACCAACTGAAATCTAAATAATTAATGGACAGCTAAAGAAAACAAAAGCTGGTCACAAGATTTTGCCATTGTTGGAATAAACATATGAAAACAATATTATGAGTCTACCATTAGTTATCAGTGGATAGCTCTTACTGTGGAGCCAAAAAGAAGATGCTGAAAGGCGTAGCGTATTACTAACATGGTTATACTTTACATAAAAATAGGTTAATATCAATGTAGCCAAATGTAGTTGATATTATGACGACGCTTTAAAACGGATAGTTTATTGTTTAATAGACTTCAATTGTGCAATGTTTTAATTGAAAAAAATTGAAACAATGAGATTAGATAATCATTGTTGTCGACGGCTGGCACGTGTTCATCGTCACTATAAAAAATTTTATATTCAAATTATCAGATAAGCCAAAGTTATCGAAGAGTCTTTTGTTTTCGAAAGGTTTAGAACTCTCAAGGCTGATGGCAGGATGCGCCACTGTTTTTTTTTTTTTTAGCAAACCAACTATCAGAACTCCATCCTTGATGCATGTGAAACACTTATTTCGTCACTAAAAGAGTTGATTAAACTTTTAATATCTCTTTTTTTATTTTTTTTTTTGAAATCAAGTGCTGGTCAGGTTGCTTTAAAGGCGTACATCCTCATGTCATTTTTGAAAAACAAAAAAGGTTTGGTTGAGGTTTTGATAAAAATCGGGCGATAAAAAAAATAGTGTGAGTTTAAACGTCGTACCTAAACACGTACTCAACAAAAGTAATGTGGGGACATTAGTATGTATTTGACTGTTTCTTTGCTTACTTTAGGCTTTTCAACCCTTTTTTATAGCATGTTTTACAAATTTAGCTGGCTCGTCAGTGAATGCAAAGGTTCATCTAACCATGGAAAACTTTTTTTTTCAAAAAAACTATTAGTTAATGCTATTTTGTGATTTCTTTTTTAAATATCTGGTGACATTATAGTTGATTTTTGTGGAAATCTCTGCTTGAAGAAAAGTGCATTATTGTTGCAAGCTTTCAAAAGAAAAATAAAAGAATTTGCAAAAGTTAGTTTTCCTTGTTTTTATGTAAATTCATACCTAGATGCAAGAGGGATAGATTGATGAAAATAATTTTACAGTAAAAACATTAACAGTGTTAAAAATGCGACTTCTAATTCTCTGAACCTCTTTTTGTCTTCTCTATTGCAAGAACCTTGTGGTTAAAAAAGTACCTCTGGCTTTTCCAAGAGTTTTTTTTGTGTTTACAAATGCAAGATTTACTGGCAGTAGTAGTAATTTTATATTTATTTCGAGAACGTTTACTTGAACAATCCTATTGTTTCTTTTCGTCTTCAAAAACTTTACAATGAATATAAGGTTTTTTCCCTGAGTTTTGTGCTATCTTTTTTTTTTTAGAACAGTTAGAAAAAAAATTCTATTAAAAACCTCTAAATATTTACATAAAAATCATGAATTTTACTGTTCTTGAAGAAGAGCTTTAATAAATAAAAAAACAATTGATTTATCGCATAATTTTTCAAAACACTTATGAGTTAGATGTTTATTACAGTAATGGAACATTTTTTGGAACTAAAATTTTTAAAGCTATTGTTAACAAATGGTTTTATTTAACTATCATTCACATGGCATCTAGATGGTCTTTTTAATCAGTTAAAATATGTAGGTTTAAAAATTATGGGCAGTTAAGAATAAGTTTTGCCCAGAGGCTATTCAAATTAACTAGCTAGAGAACTGCAATAACTAATTCAATTACCATTTTAACTGTAGATACAACTTGACAGCCAAAAGTTGTAACAAATTTGACAGATTTATAAAAGTTTCAAATTGTTAGGATTTAAGTGCGCATAACACAAAAACCATTGTTAAAAAATGTTGGCATTGAAACCAACTTCTTTCACTTTTTTTTTTTGTTTTGCAGTTAAGGGACGTACAGATTTCCATAGTTGTGCATAGAGCAGCAGCCTTTTTTTTTTTCTTTTTTTGTCTTCAGAATAAATGTGCGCTTAGAATGGTAGAATTAGGTCAAAGTATTTCTACTTTGGCATTAACTCCGGAAGGGTCTATTAAAAAGCTTTGATTAAAAAAAATTCATGGAAAAACAGCTCTGCAGTATTTTTCATTAATTCTCATTTGTGTCATTGATACAACATAACCAAAAATTGAATGAAAAAATAAGGACTAGAATTTCTATAAGTGAAAACAAAAGAAAAAATACGTAAAAGTCAATTTTTTTAACTGTAAATTATTCAAATACCTTTTTCAAAATTTTTTAATCCATTTAAAAAATCTGAATACAAGTAATTTTTTTTGCTGAAGAAAAAATGAGGCCTAGTGGTAAGGGGAAAATTACACTCAAATTCACATTTAAATTAGCAACCCCGTAGAATATAAAAAAAAATTAGCCTCTATTGCTTATTATTAGTCAATTAACTATACTACTCCACTTACATCTCAGGATGTCGAAAAGTATAAAAATCTAGTTAATTTGGAATTAAAGCAAAATTGTCTCATACAGACTTATTTAGTCTATTTTTCCAAGAGGAAAAAAAGTATTGTTCATTTGGGCTCAATTCATTAAAATTTTTTGACAGCTTACGTAAAAATGGTTAATAAGTTGAAAGGAAAACAAAATTAAGTCACCTACACATGTTTAGCTGTAATTTTTTTTGCTGTTCCGTGATTTCTTTTCAAAGTAAATTGTATCAGTTAGGTGCAGCCTGTCAAAAACTTTTAGTTCTCAAATTTCTTTTTTAATCCAGTAATCAGGGGTGACAGAGTTGAAATATTCTTCTGAAAAAAACTTTTTAAGATATCATACTTCCAATTACTGTCATTTTTATTGCTTCACTTCATTACTTTTTATTAATTTCCAAACTGTCGTTTTAGAAGCATCATTTCAGAGAAGATTTGTATGTTTTTACGTAATTACTGATTGACTAATTAGAAATCGCTCTAGTTTTTTTTTGTTAGTTTATGTCGTTCTTTTTTTCCTGTCGTCTTTTTAGAACGCCATTTTTTTTTTCCGGTAACGGCGACAAAAAAGACCTGTTATCTCTGTTGCATTGCAGTTATAAGTGTGGTTTAACAGAATAAGCAAAAATGATTTAAGGCTGTTTTATTTTACTGCTGATATCTTTTTTTCTTTCCCTTATTTTTTTTTTCCTAATTTTGACATCTTTAATAATAAAAGAAAAAAAAAAGAAAGAGATCGTAAAATTCAAAGCCGAAAAAAGCCAAACAAGTCATTATCACTATGAAAATGCTGGAGCCGTGGCAGTTTAGTGATAGTGGCGAACGAGAAGGCAAAAACAAAACTCTTATTATTGAATACAAAAACTAAAGTCCGCAACAGATTCACACAGGTGAATATTGCTCAGGTAAATATTATGTGTAGGCTCAAAGTAAAACGAATTCACAAAGGTAACAATCACCAATTTATTACACCTCAAGCCTGTATTAAGCGCTCAACATGAGATGGGGTACATATGTGGAACTTGAATAACGGCTTTGCTTTTTTTGTATTATATGAATGGTGTTAAGAAACAGAAAAGGAGGAAAACGGCTTCAAGGTCTGAAAATTAAATTAGTGAGTAAAATTAAGCAGTTCAAAAAAAAATTAGATTATTAACATTTGTTCAAGTTGATGCACCCACACAACAAATTTCAGAAATCCCCTAAAGTAATTTTATTGCAACATTAAAAAAAAATCAGTAAAAACTGACTAGGTTGCCCTGCTATTTCTGGAAAACAAAATTAATGTCTTAAACGCTTGATATTGTCTGTTGGTATTTCTATTGTTATTTTGGTACCCAGGAAAGTAAAAAAAATTAATGGAAAAAAAACTGAAAGGGGAGGGGGCTAGAAAATTTTTTCCTATCCAAACATAATTTGTTACGAAAGCTTTGGCTAAAAAAAAAAAAAAAAAAAAAAAAGCTTACTTAAATACATCCCTGATTTAGACACGGACATTAAAAGGGAATTTTGAAAAAAAAAAAAGGTTTTTCTTCGATGTTGATACACAAGTCTGGTAGTGGCAGGCTTTTATTGACTGAAAAACTTGAATATTAAAATTATCATTATAGTGTGAGTTCTTAAATTGGCTTGGTTTACAATCGAATGTTAATTTCAATAATCTATAGAAAAAAAAGTTATATTAAAAACTTGAACCAGTCAAAAAAAAAAAAAATTCCAGTGTGGTTTATTTCACCATGCAAACTTCATAAACTAACTACGAATAACGACACAAACCACTCAAGTACAATCAATCATCTCTCAGCTATTAAAAACTAGCTTTTCAAACTCTAAAAAGAAATAGAACTTCATGATTAGCTTCTTTACAAACACTGAACAGATTGCAAAGCAGCAAATAGTAATTGTCATTCAATTATCTCAAAATTGGGCCAAACTTTAGTATAGTTTTTTTTTGGCAACTTTTATAAAAAGTTTTATCAAATTATGTTTCTAAAGCCTAGTTCGGGGCGTGAATTTTTTGTATTTGAAGGCTACTATTGATGAAAACCCTAATGCTGTAATAAATTAATGACTACTACAAAAATAATTTCAAACCGTCGAAACTTTTAGTTGCAATTTGTTTTCTATTTACACTTTTTTTTCAAAACTGGTTTTTTTTGAAAAAAATCTTGTTGCCTTCAATGACTCCAGTTTTCGTGTTGTTTGATATTAAAAGCAACACAACTGATTTTAACAAACACAATTAATAGATCGTGTTATTTTCAATCAGTGTGAAAGTGAGTAGCTAAACTAAAGTCTTTAATCTTTGTTGCTATGTCTCACAGTCAGTGTCAATGCAAACCTTGCTTGCTGTTTTAATGTTAACAGATGCTGCAAAAAATTAAAATTTAGACGACGTTGTTTAGGGTTAAAAGATCAAAAGTGAAAAAAAAAAAAAAAAAAAAAAAACAGCGTCGGCCAATTATTGGTTGAAATTTTTTTACCTTGACAGTCCAGTGGAAATTCTCTTACCAAACTACCGAGTTTGAAAATTGTCACTGGCAAACACAAATATTGGTGTTTGATTATAACCATCAGCGTTTTTTTTTATCAATTTGCAAATGTACAAATTCTCATATAACTCTCAAAATCTTTTTAAGAAATCCTAAATCAACTAATATAACTGTTTTGCCTGTAATGGTCTTATTTTTTTTTCCTCTTTTTTTTTTTTTTTAAAAAAAGCTTGCTTTTTTCAAAATTTCACACTTGTATTCAAACTGACTTTCAACTTTTTTATCACAGCTTTTAAACCCCCAAAAAGTTTACAAATGTCATCTATTTTTCTCAAAAAGAATTCAAAGTTTTTACTAAATGAACCGTTCTCGTTACAAAATATTTCATTCCTTGAGAGGGAGCGTGAGAGGAAGCAGCATCACCATATGAGTCGCGTAATAGAGCCTTTGAAACCAACTTTAACTTTCTTTTTTTGTAGAAACCAGTGAGGCAGACAAATATTAAGTAAATGATTAATTCAATAATACCTCTTTTTACTGGTATTGTTGGTGTTTTTTTTTGTGTCTCTTTTTTGTTTTTTCACTGTGTGGATATTTATTGCGTCTTTCTGGCAGTTTTGTTATTCCAAGCAGTAAATTCCACCAAGACACTCAGCAAGTTTCGAAATTTGACGAATCCGCCTTAAAAAAAACATGTTGATGAGATATTTACTATGGTTTTTTTGATTTTTGTAATAAAAAGATTAAGACCAGGTTTATGAATGTTGGAGCCGGGGGAGGCCGGTTTTGTTCTTAGTAAAAAGAGTACTGGAGATTAACAAGAAAAAAGAAAGTTTGAAGAGTGTGACACACTCGTATTTCTACATGGTATTTTTATAAATAAGGTAAAATAGTTTAATATAACTATAGCAAAACACACACACGCACAGATAATTTTGTTACTGATTGACTATTTAAGCTTTCTTATGATAGGCCGTTTCATATCAAGCTTCTAAAGAAACCTTTCAATTTTGGTTTCCCCATTGAACAGCACCAGCAGTTGGGTTAACCATTACCGGTTGATTTTCAGGCTTTAAGGTGTTTTGATTGTTACTGCTGCTGTTGACTGAATAATAGTACAGTGTACTGGCTCGATCTGGTTGTTGATAATAGCCAGGGTTGTATATGCTCATGTTACTATTGTCTGATCCCGGGTTGCCGCTAGGATTGCTTCCAGTCATTGAGACACTTTTGTTGTGTGTACTTTGAAAGGGCTGTGGAATTATAGCATGAATAGGAGAGGCATCTTGATGCATTTGAGAAGATAATGGCTGCAGCGGTATGTGTTTTTGAGCTAGTTGCTGTTGATGATTATGATGGGGTAAAGATGAATAGTTAGAATGATTTGTTATAGGACTGCTCGACACTGAGGGTAATGGAGGTGACATATTAGCAGTTGATGCTTGCAGAGAAAGATACTGTTGTTGCTGAGAAGAATTGTAAGCTTGTAGTTGCTTTGGCTCATGCTGGGGAGGTGGATTGTGGTTGGTAATGTAGTAATGATATGAGCCAGTTGGGCCAGCAACCACTGACTGATCTTTAATCATATTAGGTGGTGGTAGCTCAGCACTTGTTTCATATCCCGGCGTCACTGGTGAAGTGTAGACTTGAGGCGGAGGAAGCGGTTGTGAGGAAAATGGCTCCGTGGGTGTTGGGGTAGATGCTATGTAATACGGCTGCGGTGCATCAGCCATTATTCCAGGCTGGATTTGTTGCTGATCTGGCTGCTGTTGCTTAAGATTTTCGTTATACTGCGGAGCTAGCGACGGCCGGCTTGACGGAATCTGAAGATTATTTCTTGTAGCAAATCTTTGCATCATGCCTACACTGATGTTTGGCAGTTCACGGTCGCCGTAAACTAGCGGCCAGGTGTCGTAGGCCAATTGCTGGAGGAAAGGAAAAGTCAGCCTGCTTCCATTTTTCTGTAGAGTCACGGCACGCTCGTATAATACGGGGTCGAGTTCAGGATATTTGGAGCTGCTTTCACGTTGTCGATTGGGGTTTCTAACCCGCCGTGGCTTTTTGTAAGCAAGAATTTCAGAGATCGTAGACTGTGTTATTTTCTTGCTGAACTGCTCATGAAACCAGGCCTGGCAGATTTGCTGAGTGGCCTCAGGGTGCTGTTGTTTGAAATTTCTTAACGCATCTTTTTGTTGAAACGAAAGTGCTTGACGAGATGAAGGGGGCATTATTGTAACTATGGTGATTCTCTAGTGTTTTCAATTGCAGAGAAGATAGTTAGTTTACACCTTACTAGCTTCTTATTTTTATACTGGGGGAAAAGGAAAGAAGTCAACTTGAGTGAAATAATTGATATTTTACAAAGAGAAAAGAAAAAAAGAAGAAGACTAAGAAGAAGATTAAGAAGAAGAAGCAGAAAAAAAACAGACTTGAAAAGAAAGGAAAAATTCTTGATATTTAAGTAAAATCAAGTCGGAAAAAAATTTATTGAGTGATACAAAACAGTGGTATACATTTAGTTAAATTGAGAAGGAAAAAAAAAAAAAAAGAAAAAAAAAGAAATGAGACCGCTTACTTCTTTTTAATGATGAAGGCAGTTGCGTTAAAAAAAGGTTAGACGAATTTACACCACGTTATGGGTCAAACAGCTCTGGGTCCTCATCATGCTTGCAGTAAACTATTCCGTCACGAGCTTGGTAGGGGGTTTACGGCCTGCAGATATGTCGTTACTAAATTAGGGTCAAAAATACTAACACGAAAATACCTCTCGAGGGTTTAGGCTGCTCCTGGAAAGATTTTATGATTTGAAGCGAAGCTTCGAAGCACATGACTGAAGAGAGGTATTTTAATGTTATTTCCCATAGCTTTTGGTTAGTACTCATCAATTTATAAATATTTGGTTAACTTGGTGAGGTAATGAAAAAAAATATATATATGTGGCTTGTGTTACCTGTGTTTTTTTTAAAAAAAAGTTTTAGAAAATTTTGGAACAATGCAAATTCGCGCTTTCCGATTGTGTTAGCTCGCCCAGAAAATAAAAAAATGAGAGAGAGCCACAATTAAACCATGAAAAGAAAAAGAAAAGTGTATTCTTTTTGAAAAGACAGAAAAACTAACCATTTTACCTAACCATTCCTATAAAGTTGCATCCAATCTTTTACATTTCGGTTTAAAATTTGTGGTTGTGCAAGATTTGTTATTTTAGTTAGAACACCACGCAATCTAGTTTAACCAATTTTTCTCCAACCTGGTAAATTTTTTCAAATTGGAATATCGATGACCCCTTTTCTGGTACAATTGAATATAATAATTTGAGTTTTCACTTAAGCGCATTCTTCAGCAGATAAAAGGTCTGGTTCTTTTACAAAGGGCATATTTGAACGCCTACGACATACTTTTTTTCTAACCATGTACAAGCTAAAAGAATCAAGCAAAAGCTTTAGGTTTACTTAACCAAAAATTAATTTTGAAAACAACAAGGTTTTAACCCTCTTTTGTCAACCTAATTGAACATTTCTTTTTTAAAACCAAAACATCAGACCTTTTAACTGATTTTCCCGTTTGGCCTTCTTGAGCAGTCCAAATGCAAACAAGTGCTGCCACACAACGTTGTTTCGTTCATTTCAATTTCTACCAATTAACACTAGACCCTACGCTTATTGGTCGTTATTGTCAACACTTTTTTTTTAAAATAGCCTGTTTTGATTTCCAAAACTTTCCACAGAAAAAAAATTTTTTCGGCGATTTTCGACAAAAAAAAAAAAAAAAAAAAAAAGAAATGTATGACTTTTGCTTTAATTTTCAATTATTCTTAGATTTTCTTCACAATTTTGGATTTTTAATTGTACAGCAGCTGTAGGCAGATGCGCAGTAGTAACTTTGAAGTTTGCAGATGGTGGTTGGACAATCAAAAATTCCATCTTTCCAGAATATTTAGTTACAATGTGAGTTTAATTTTCTTTTTTTTGTAGTGAAAATTTCAATCAAAGAAATCAAATACACTAGCAAACTGTACTAAACCATTGCATGAAAACTTCATAGTAACTAATAAATCTGCAAAAAGCACAAATTTGAGGACTGTAGTTAAAGTTTTTAAGCAAACTTTTTTTTGATCTGTGATTATTGATATGAAAGTTTTTAAAATTGTTTTTAAGATGTTCAGTGCTTTGTTTTAAAACAAAATAGATTTGCTCAAATATGGGGATGTTAGTAATATGCTGGTATCTGCAGGCACAGAAATTTGAATGAGCCAAACTTTTTTTTTCATCTTAGAAAATTTTTTCCCAAAGAATCTAAAAGAATATGTTTTTTGTAGACAGAAAAACAACATGAGAATTACGGGCATCAATTTATGAAGTCCTGAAAGCATTTATAGCTGATTTTGATGGTTTGTTTCTGAACACATTTCAAAGTAGATTTTTAGAGTAACTTACAAGAAAGCTTCCTTTCGTTCGTGATTGCCATATTCTTTTTTGGGTAAAAAGTTATCATTGTTATCAATAAATTACAAATTTTTAAAGTATCGAGAAAATCTCTTTGGACAAAAGAAAAATCATGAAAGAGTGACTAGAGCAAAAAAACGTGTTGTTGCCTCCGTCGTTTCTATTAGTTCTGTGAAGTTATTTTTCTAAGAGCATATGCCAAAACCGCTGTTGGTTTGGGAATAAATGAAATGTAATTGTGGGATGAATAGAGAGTAAAAAAATTTACTTTGGGGGAAAGTCACGTATTTATGTATAGTAACTTCTAAATACCTCATGTCACCAGCCTGACAACTTTCGCACATTATTTGGCATACTTTCAAGGCGAGAAGATGCAACACACCAATGTCAATACAGCACAAGCTTGATGGAGTAAAGAAATTTGATAATTTCTAAAATTCTGGCCTCATTTAATTTACTTATGAGTCAGTTAGTTTTAAAACCACATGCTATTTATAAAAAATTACTATATGGCTCAATTTTTAAGGGCTTTTGTAAATTTTTAGGCTGATGTCTGAAATTTTCTTTTTAACAAGTTTGTGGTATCTCTAAAATTTAAAGCCGTCTTCCAAGCTAAAACTTTTACACTAAAATACTATCTGGTTTGAATTAGTTTTGACTTTAGCATTACTTGTTAAAAACAGCATATTTTCGGGTACAGTTTGATTTTTTCAAACAAACTTTTTTCAAAACTTGCTGCCTGCAAGCAAAAAGTTTGTTCATTTTTTTCCCCATGAAAGTCTGTCTAGAAAAATAAATAGTTATGGCTGATTGCATTTACTCCTTCTGCAAAAACAAATTTTTGTCGTGAAACTAGTTGCCGCTACAGACCGTCAGAAATACGCCTCTCATACCTGTTATACAATACTGTTCTATATACACAAAATTCTTCCACTAGATAGTCTGATAAAATGTGTGACCACAAGTTCATCATGTCTACTATCTAACAAAATGCTTCTTTTTAAATATGGCAGAATATGGTACTAAAAATATTGTCAGTTAGATGTCAATAATGTCAGTTTAGAAAACTTGCCAAAGCTTGAAAAGGTGCTTCACATGCAAATACCATTAGTACAGAGAGACCCATTTTATAGCAATTTAAAAGCTTGTTCAAAAAAAACCCCAACTTTCCCCCTCCCCCGATAAATTTGGCCCTTTTTAAAATACCAAAATACTATAAAATGAATTTTATAACACAACATGTAACGGTGTTGGTATCCTTCAATAGGATTTACTTAATTAATTGCGATACGTTAATTGTCACTGATAAGAGATTGTTCTTTTTTTCCTCTAAATCACAATTTAATGTATCTGATTATTAGTGTATCTGTCAACTTACTAGTCCGATAATGAGTGAATCCAATTGCTGGGCTGTGCTCCTAGGACCAGCCTTGAGCCAGAGCCATAGTTATCATCATCAAACGCTAGTCTTTGCACTTCCTAGTCTGTTCCATTAATAACCCTTACCCAGTGTTCAAAGATTTTTTTTCTTAGAACCTTCTGGGGATATCAACAATTATCTTTACATTACTGAGACCCCATTTTAGGATTATTACCCACTTCTATACTATTGATACTTAAATTGTTTAGTTATTATTCCTAGTAGTCTTTTCTGTATTTATGACCAATCAATTTACTTTAATTTTTTTCTCTTTCTAGCGAATTCGTCCCTCGTTACAAGTTACCATTGTACCGTGCTGACTTAGCTTAAGTCTTTGATTTCTAAAAATTTATTTGTTCATACTTGCAAGTTAGGACACCAAGTTTATTTAAATCCAGTTAGACAACCTTAGGAAAGTCATAAATTGGATTTTTGCTAATGCAACGTCTGCTTTTGAGTCTTTGTCTTAGATAATACAAAGCTAGATTTTCAAAGCTGGCTCACTAATATAAGAGCAGTGTGCAAATAATGTTTAGCATTTGGAGAGCTTTGTAACTCAACTTCAATTTAAAACAAAAAAACTTAAGTAGTTTCAACAATTAAAAAATTTTTTACAGCAAGCTTAATTGAAATGGAATAACCTGCAATAGCAATTTAAAGTAATTGCTGAAGTTACACCGCTCTGAAATTTAAACTTGTCCAAACTCAAAAGAAAAATTTAAATTGAGCACACCGACTATGGCACCTTCAATTTTCACAACAGTCATAACATCATATTTCGACACCTAAATTGAAAATAGTTGACAGAATTTTAAAACCAAGTCATAGTATTCTTGATAATCAGTATAAAATCCTCTTTTTTGTGTTGTTGCAGTGAGCCTTTGACGTAGACTTAAATGAGGTTTTAAATTTTTTCTTGATCAATCTCATCCCATGCCTCTCGGAGCCATCGATATAACTGCACAATTTGCGTCAATGATTTTCAAAATTTTCAAGTCTTGATACTTTTAATTTAGTTATTTAATAATCCCGGGCATCTTTTGTGGGGTTTAAATTGGACAAACATACTAGCCAAATAATGACCCAATTATTGTAAATTTAGATGGTATTTCATCTCCAAAGTCGTTGAAAACGTAAAGATCAGTCTGGCCATTCATTTAAACTGCAGCCCACACCATCACAAAATTTCCAACTCCTTTTAATGTTACAGTAGCTACTTCAGGTCTAGACAGCTCCTCTGGACTTTGGAATACTTAAGAATTGCTAACTAAACGATTTGAGTGTACCATGCTTTCGTCTGAAAATACGGCATTTTGGAGACACCCTTTAGCCGACCATTTCCACACAAATCTAAACCAGCATCCAGCAAGAACTCGCTCCTACTTAACAAACTTTATTAAAATATATTTTTGCATGTATTTAGTTTGCATTAAAGTCTGTTCTGTGCCTCGCAGACTTGAATTCTCAAAATTAGTATTATTGTTTAAATCAAAATGAGCGGCAAACGCCGTAACATTCGATAAATGGCACATTGCGTGATGTCATTAAAAATTTCTGGCCAACCAGAAAGAGGTAAAGTTTTATTGTGTTTTTTTTAAGCGTTTTATCGCATTTTAACTGTGCCACGAGAAACAGAAAATCGAGATGTATCTTTCCTAAAAGTTTGACCAATGGCAAAAACTTTTTATGTGGCAGTAAAAACTTCAGGTGCTAGCTATTGTTTAGAATTGCAACCTACAGTCAAAATGATACCAAAATTAAGAATCTTGCGTAAACAATAAAAAGTCGTGCTTTGGTGGAGGAAGATGAAAAAAAATCGTTTATAAAAAAGTCAAATGATTTGAGAAAATCAAAAAAAAAAACAATAATAAAACTAAATTTTAGTTGGTTTCAAGTTAAAACTATTATTTTTTAAAATTACTATAGAATGTCTATGATTACAGGCAATGGAAATTTTTCTTGATCGTGCGCTGATTCAGCAATCAAAAATCCACACACTTGCAGAGAGACCCGTCGCCTTTTTTACGAATAATTCAGGCGCGAAAAAAGAGACACAAAGGGCTCGATGTAGTATTTAGCTAGCAGAGACTCAATTTCTTCTTGCAAGATCTTTTGTTCAGCAACAGATGATCGGTAAGGTGGCCGCGACGGTGGAGTTCCGGCGATCAGCTCTTTATTATGAGTAACTTGGGTCAGTGGCGATAGCTGAGACGGTGGTTCATTGGTGAAGACGTCAGGATACTTGCGCAAGATGGCGTTGCTTTCGGGGTCTATTCCGTCGGAGCTTTGAACTTCTGGCCTTTCCACTACTAACGCTACAAAAAACTAAATCTTTTTAGGACGAGAATCCCAAAGAAAATCCCCATAACTAACATCGGTACATGTTGGAGCAGCAATTAATGCGGCTTGGATAGCTTGGTACTGTGTGTCAGAGCTTTAGATTCCGGCGGTTTAGGTTACCATCCGGAAAGGGAAGTTCTCCTGTGCTTAGGCATTGACAATCCAGCTCCCAAAGGCTTTCCTCTCCATTGACATAGGCGGGAAGAAAAGTGGCAATTATGGCATTGTGAGACAGTGCAACGTCTGCACGCTCAATACGTCTAGCGCGAATTATACACGGGTCAAAGGTCCTCTTTGACAAAGTCAGCATGTACGTAGACGACCGTGAGTTTGTCTGCAATATCGCGAGGATGTAAAAAAACCAAGTGAAGATAAACTATAGTTTTAAAAGGGTACACGAAAAAGTTTTAGCGATACGCTTCCAAACAAATTTGTTGTTCGTAAAGAGAGTTAAGAGGCGTCAGAGCACAAAAAAAAAAGGGCTGTACGTGCCTATCGTAAGGAATAGTCTCATCACCAAATGGGTAAACTGCAAAAAGTATTTAAAGAGCATACTTAAACATATTGAAGAAGTAACGTGCGTAACGGGGTTTTTAAGAGTTGAACTGTCTTATAAATAACCAACACTAAAAATAAAACAAAGCGTAGTGTCAAAATAGCATACGAAAATCGACAGCTTGACTGTCTGCAAATTTTTTGAAAACAATTAATTACTTGCTAATAAAATTAACAGTAGATAAAATCATAACTATTACTAAGAAGGTATAACCAAGGACACCCAACTCTTCGACCACACGACGACGAATGTATTGACTTTTGGCAACAGTATCTAAAAGCGCTACCAACGGTTAGCTTGCAGTTGTAACCTGAAAGGGCACGGCAAACATTTGTTCACGGCGATAGAACAATAGTTCTATAGATGGCTTTTTAGGTGACAGGGAAAGCGCTGCGAAACTTTCAACCAGCAATGGGGTTATTTTCATTCCCGGAGCACAAGTAATAGTAGCGAGAGGTTTCTCGAGTCGATCAACCTTTTCCTGGAGTGTCTTTTTTTTTCAGCACCGCAAAATTTGCGCGAACTTCCACGTTTGTCACAGTAGCTGCAGTACTCATGGGTTCGGCCACGACTGCGGTAACTGGACTCACGGCGATTTTCTGAAGAAAAGGAGCCAGATGGAAAAAGTCTCTTGTAATAGACGCCACAGGAGTTAAGAGAGGAAGACTTTTGCCGTTCCATTGTAGAGGGTTTATTATCATCATCACGACGGTTGATAGATTTTCCACCTCCTCGATGGCGTTTGCGGGAATTGAAGTATATTCATTTTCGCAGAGTTTTCCGCGCCGAATGGTGTACATGTCCTGGCCGGTGATGGTGGTGGAAATGTCTTGGTTCAGCTTTGATCCGGAGTTCCTTTTCTTCCGCAACGTTTAGTTCGAGATTTCTTTCCGTTTTCTGCAACTTCTCCATAGTAAGAGGCACTCTGTCCATCTTGTCCGGGTTATTCAAACGAGAGGATGAGGCAGAAATCGACGTGCTTTCTGTCAGAAGCTCGGCGTCGCTTAGGAGGTTGGGCCCTTTCGTGTCCTGAGCTGCAAGATGGTGCTCAGTAAATGTGGCCGCTGGCCGTGTAGAAGAACCCACAGACGGCTCTAAGGCATCAACATCCACCTCAGGATCCAAGTTATGACTCTTGGCGTTAGCTGATTGTTGGTTCGACCCACGTTTCTTGGGTAGCATAATGATATGAAAAGCAGAGTAAGGTTTGAAAAAAGAGTTGATAGAAGAACTGTGTCGCTACCAAGTGTATCGAGGGCCGTTATGTTTGAAAAGAAGAAGATAATAAAGAAATGATTTAGTATGTCAAAAAAAAAAAAGTTAATAAACGAAAAAGGCTACCAGGAATCACAAACATAAAATTTCGAATGTAATAAGCTGTAGTTAAAAAGGAAGTTTTCTTGGTAGGGGTTCTTAACCAGAGAGCACAATGGTTATTTACTGGATAAAATACCCGGAAGGTTCTCAAAATATCTATTTTTTTAATATTTTGAACACGCACTATGGACACTGTACTAGGGACACGGACTGTTCCCAGTGGATTTGCACTTATAATTGGTCCTTGTGAACATGCACAGCCTACGGAAGACTCCTCACTAATTCATGTTACATTTGTAACAATGATTTTTAAGAATAAAAAGTTCTACGAGAGATGCACGGTACACTCTTAAGTCATTTTTACTAACTGAACTCTTCATGCTTGGCTTTACTGTGAGTATACTGTATATAGTCATCTAAGGGAGTCTAACTCGACCTTTCATAGTCATCTAGTGGAGTCTAACTCGACCTTTCATAGTCATCTAATGGAGTCTAACTCGACCTTTCGAATGAACGTAAATAACTGAAAACGATCGATCAATACAAGGAGTCTCGTTGAACCCAACTCAAGGAGTCTCATAGAATTCTATTCAAGGAATCTCTTTAGAAGGTATTAGAAGTAATATAGAATACACAAACAAAAGAGAGTAGTGGTCAGGGCTCGTCAGACTTGTTCCGTTACAGTGTAAGTTTTAAGGCTGATTGTAGAAGTCCTGTTTTTTTTATTTTTCTTTTTTTTCCAAACATTAGTTAAAAAAGTGTTGTCTATCTAAAAAATTATGAATGTGATTGTCATTTTCCAATGTCAATTGAACCTTTAGACACTTTTTTAATATTGTTTTATGTTTGTTATAGGTTTGGAATCTTTACAATTCATTAGGAATTAGTCTTTTTAAAAAAAACACATTAGAAATGCTAACTCATCACGATTGTTTATCATCTTCTGCTATGGATTGATTTTTTTTTTAACTAAGCTCGTAAAAAAGACGGCTGCTTTAAAGAAAAAAAAAAAAAAAAAAGGTGGGAAAAATACTAAAAGCCCTAATAATAAATACTCCTACAGCTTGGTAACATCTGTTTGCTTGTAAAATTGACCAAGCATTCCTAAAACACCACCTTCCTCACCCTTGCCTTCATCGCCATTTTGGTCATTTTCACCATCGCTGCTACTGTGGGAATTAAAAAGCCGTTTTCTTGAATACAAATCGGTGACAAATGAATCTCCCAATTGGCTACTACCGTTGTTTGACATGTAGCTGTGTTTCAAGTGATTGCCAGATTTACCTTCTTCTTCTTCGTCGTCGGTATTGTCTTCGCTTGGGATGGTGTCATGCACAACGTGCCCTGCACGTCGGCGGTTGAACAAACCTGTCCTATCAAGTGATGCGACAGAGGCATCAAGCATTCCAGATTGAAGTAAAGGAGAATTCATCCCACTCTGAACTTGTGTGTGAAATTTGTTAAACCGGCCCATCACACTATGTTCCAAAAAATCGTTGTTATTCGTAGCCTCTGTTTTTTGCAAAAACCGCGAACTGTTCATATTATGATGATTTCCATGAAAATGGCTCGTATTAAAATTGCGAACACCCGCACCTTTGCCATAGAAACTATTCATGCCGTTGTTGTTACTCTCAGTATTTTGATCTTCTGCGTAGTTATCGAGGAAATTCAAGTAAGACTTGAGCATCTTGCCATCGGTAGTAGCAAAGTAGTTTGATCTTAGCTCAAATTTATCGTCATCTTCACTACTGAAAGGCACCCGTTTGGGTTTGAATCCTGACTTACGTTTGTTGGCGTTGTTAAAATCAAAAGTAGCAAAGCTACAGACATAACCAAGCCCATCAACGTGAATTGTGAATTCCCTGAAAAAATCGACTATTTTACTGCTGCTTGTTCGAAGCGAAAACCATAGTAAAAATGGAGTGATTATGACACTCAAAAGTTCTCTTATTATGATCATAATTTTCAAATCATAAAGCTTGGAAAACTCGTTTTTGACCTGATCAGTATGAAGCTTTCCTTCCCAATCTTCTGGAAGATAATGGGTGTACTCAATAACTGCTCTAGCACCTGTTTCAGGATCAAATACATAAGACTCACTAGGAATCATGCTGCGGCTAAATGCCAAAATAGAACCAAATAGACCAATATAAAAAAGCACAGTTTTGTCTTTTGAAATTTCAAACCCTAGAAATAGCTCAGGGTCAATCAAGGAAACAATACCAAGCACGGCTGCAAAAGAACCAGTGACAAACGCTACAAAACGTGAGATTATCACAGTCTTTTCCTTTGGGAATTGGTTGACGTAATCTGAAGCTGGCTCATAACTCAAGTTTAGGCGTCTTTGAAAAAGATGATAAAGTTCGTTGAACTCACGCATCTTCCATTCTGCAAGTGGCGTGTACTGACGGCTGCCAATCGACCCTGGGTCCTTATGATATTCATTAAAGTATCTGAAAAAATAAAGTAGTGTAAGATACACGACGGTGAATGGTGCGCATAAAACGTTGATAACTGCAGCAAACATGAATCGACGCTTAAGGCCATCAACAAGAGAATTTCTCTGGTTATCTTTAAGAAAAATGGGACGAACTTGACCGTTTTCATTAAAAACAAAATCCATGATGCAAAGACCGATATTCCATTCAATTGTTCGCGTGAGAATAGACTCGTTGAAAAAGGGAATAGGAAGCTTGAGGTTGAGTATATCTTTGTTAATCATAGCAATAAGAAAGTTTTCCTTTCGCATAATGCGATTAGCAATATCATGAGGATCCATTCGATTTTTTGATTGTGAACCCAGTAACTGTTCGGTATGGTAGGCAGTACTAGTGGTTGTTGGGTTTTTATCCTTCAAGAGCATTAAACGCTTGACAACCAATTGCCATGATATCGTCTGCATTTCGGCTTCTGAAATATCAAGCAGATAAAAATAAAAGTTTTTAAGATCAAGCAAACGCTGAATGTCGTAAACATACTGAATAAGCTTCATGAACCAAAATAACGTGAAAAGCCAAATTAGAAAAGTTGGAAAGTAGCCTAGTCTCGACATGCATTGGGGATATTGAACTTCAGACAAACTGGAAGAAGATCTTATTTTTGAGTAGTCGATGCAGGTACTGAGATATGTTGAAAACCCCACCACAAACATTACAGTAACAAGATTTAACAATCTTGAAAGTAAAATGCAATAAAAGCCGTTTCCCAGGTAGTAGTTATACACTTCCAGAAGAAAATTATCAAGATTTTCAACGTTAGTCCATTTCCATAAGGCACGCTGAGTTGGATCAATCAACCCAAGATTAGTCCGAGAATTGTGGCTGTTTTCACTATCGGGCACATTCTGTCGAAACACTGTCTGGACCGCCTTCCGCACTTTGCTGGCTGATTTACTAGTAGTGGCCGTTGCTGGAAGAGGCAAGAAGTTTCTACCTGTATTTGTTGTACGTTTATGATGTAATGGCTGAGAAAATAAGACATTTCGTTGGGGTTTAGGTTGCTGTTGTTTAGAAATGGGGTTCTGGGATGGCCCAGACTTGGCAGGCTGATCAAAAAGCAACGAAGATGGAACATCCTCTTCCTCCTCCATTGCAGCCTCTAGATATGCATTGCGTTCAGTATGGTTAATAGGTGTCGGAGCAATTGACTGTAAATGGATGCTCTCATTTACATCATCTTTTAAATCGTCGTACCCTGTTAATTGAGAAGAAGACTGTCTCTGTAACGGGTTGCTCTTTTGAAATTGACTAGGCGAAGGTTCACTGATTTTCTGTTGCGATTGAGAAGGTTCGGTAGCGTCGAGAGATTGGTACAAAGAGCCTTGACCAAACAGAGAGTATAGAGGATTGTTGATAGTGTGTTCTGACATGTATTAAGGAAGGAGAACTGAAGAGAATTAGAGTGATGGTTGAGTTAGAGTGTTGAATTCAAAAAAAAACATTGAATTGCACTGCGATAAGGCTGGATATCTTAAAAATCATTATCACGTGAAAGATTGCCACTGAAAAAAATGCAATAAACACATTTTAGATATGATAGCCATAAAAAATCATGAACAGTTTGTGTGCACATTTGTATTATTCAAGAATTACGTAAAACTTCATTTTTACGAGGTTAATCGCCATTCAAGGCCCTATTATTATCAATCACCAAGACAAACTGTTTGAAACGAGCAAAATAAATTTTTTTAAATTTGATGAAACGGTTTTCTAAACCTTGAAAAAATTATGGTTTACAGAAGTAATACATTAGAAACTCAATGGTAATAAATGCAAGCCATATTAGAGACACTCGAGCAAAGCCACAGACCTATCCAGAGTTTGGAAATCAAAACAAAAACACCTTCGTTTCTGAATTCCAATTCTCCTACTTCTTCAAACAGTTTAGTTCTATAAAATCCCTCAGTTCATGTTTGCATTGAAACAAGGAATCATTTGAACATTACACATGTGAATGGACAGGCGATCTTGTATGTTTGCCGAGGTCCTTCAAGATCTATTTCTCACTCTTTCCTTGCCTGTGTTAAACAGGTTTACAGGACATAATTAGTGAAAAGTCTTGTAATCGTTAAGACTATCACAGCTCTTAATTTTTGGGCCTACAAAGTGTGAAGCCACAAGTTCAAGTTTATCCGATATTTTTAAGGATCACCGAAAAAGACATGAAAAAAGCAGATAGTAGAAGAAAAAAATTTCTTTTTAATGTCAAAATCAAATAGAAACGCCTAGATGCTTGGACTTAAAATTTTTTGAAAAATTTCATAATGCTTCATTAATCAATGATCATACGCGTTTCATCCATTGTTTCAAGGCCGTTAGAATCACTGGAGCCATCCATATGAATATTGTTTTGTATCGACGCTCGATTGTTTTTTTGGTTTTTCTTGAGTCCTGCTCCAAAATTGAGAAGCACTTTGATAGAAAAAATGATGGTCAAAATGAGGAAAACAATAGTAATAGCAGCAAAAACGGTCAGCGTCTTGCGCGCCCGAATAAACCGGGCCTTCTTTTTTGAATTGCCAACAGTGTACAGTCTGATAAGCTTGAAAAGGAAGTATGCCATTCCTGGAAAGCAAAATAAGATAAACAAAATAAGACCTGCTTTGAACTCTTTTTTTGCAGAATAAATGGCACCAAGTAAAATAAGAATAGTCACAGGTATAACAGCTACCGTCAAACCAAACTCAACATCTTTAGTTTGTAGCACCACAATGATAAACTGTAGAGTAAATCCAACGAAAAAGAAAATGTCAAAGATAATCAGCGACTCGAAAAAAACATAATCTCTCAGTGCACGCTTGAACCTCATGTCGGCTCCAAAGTTTCTAAAAATGTCCCAGTTGAACTCTTTATAGAGTAGGAAAGTGAAGAGACTTTGAAACAAAAACTGGGCCCCAAGAATACAGGGAACTGAGATCAAAAAGTTGATCAACTGGTTTTTCGAAATAAAGCCGTCATCAAATGTTAAAATCTGGTTTGAATCTTTGATCTGGTCGTACTGAATGCCAGAGTAGACCAACATGGCTAACGAAAAAACCATGAGAAATAAGAGTTGAATAGTGTTTCGACGATATAGTGCCCATAACGAAATTAGGATCTGGTACACGCCAGCAAACAAAAAAAGAGCCAAATAAAGCGGCACCGTTTGTGCTAAAATTTGGCTCGGTGTGCAACCATCTTTCCCAGATTGGCACCGGCCAGTTTCATCCGACGCTTTCTGGAACCATGCAAAAATGACTGCTTCTACCGAAATAGTGGCTGAATTGAATAAAATGGCACTGGCCATATAAGCTTTAGCCCATATAGTTTCTGGGAAACGTCTGGTCTTGACACCTTCTTGCTCCATGATTGGCAGCTGATCTTGTGAAGGTGGACTTAACGAAGTATAGTTTGACACTTTGGCGATGAAACTAACTGGGTTTGTCGATACAAAAAATTATTCCAAAAATACTGGAATTGAATTAACAGAAAACTTCTGAAAACAGGAAAGAATCCAGTTTTTAAGTAGTTGTTCAGAAAGTGGAGAAGACGAAGAAATATATTTAGAAGAGGATAGCAGAAAAAAATAGTAAAAATTTAACAATAATAATAACGTTTCTTTGAGTCGAAATAAGAAAGAAAGAAAAAAAAAAACAAGATGATACAAAAAAGAAAAGGGTTAGGGCACCATCTATGAAAAATGTTTTTTTTTTTTTTTTTTTGGTTTTCACTGTGGATTCAAATGGGTTTTTGCAGCCTTACACTGCCACTGAAAACTATCAATAACGCAAAAACTGAAAAAAATAAATAAAATAAAAAAATAGCAAAAACTACAGACACCGCCACTGGTAAATCAGGGCTTTGCACTGGCATTTCCTAGGCCAAAAATTTAAATAGAATGTGGTCCAGGCGCAATAATCTTTACAATTAGTGCTTGTAATTTCATGCGGCAAAATCAGCTGCGCCGTCTTTAGTCGTCATCAACGTCGCGGCGGATAAACTCTTCGACAAGTTCCAGGAACTCATTGGGTTTTTGTGCAATCACTGACAAAAGTTAGTTTCCCAAATAAACACTGATTATTCACACTATGCTGTTATTATAGTTGGTACTTACGCCAATGTCCTGATTTAACGTCACGCACAGTGAATCTCGGGAAAAACTGGCCTATGACTGGGAAGGCCTCATCTGAAACGCTGAACAATAAATTTTTGTTAATAACTTGTCACGACAGGCTCTCTAGACTTACAAATTTTCACACATGCTCAGTTTTTTTTTTTTTTTTTTTTTTTTTTTTTTTGAAAGTTTTTGTAATGTAGCTGCCACCAGTTGTCCAGATCGCAACGCCAACAAATACTTTAGTCTGCTGAACAAGTTAGATGATTAAAAGTACTTACTAGTGCGACTCCGTGCCTCTTATGAACATAGTAGGGCCCATATACCGAGCCTCCTCGGGAGAAAATGGAAAATCAGCTATGAAATCAAGGTTTTTGCTAAGAATGTCGATAGGAATTCGAAATTTGTAGTTCTCGCCCTTTGCTTTTTTCAAGTTTGAAAGAAGAAATTGCTGAATACCCAAGTCTTTTTCAACTTCCTCCATGATTTTATAAGCTTCTTTACTGCTCTTCAAATTAGAAGCTTCGATACGTTTCATGGCACGGGCGTAGCGGGGAAATGTGGAGCTGAGCTGAGCGTCGATGGGTGCGTTGTCTACGGGAATCAGGGCTTTGACAAGTTCAGGACGACGCAGTGAGACTGCCATAGCAGTTTTGGCACCCATAGAGTGACCAATAATAATAGACGGTCCAAGTTTGTGATTATCGATAAATGCTTCAACGTCCGCAGCCAGTGATGGATAGTCATGCTGAGCTATTTGGGGGCTGGCGCCGTGGTTTCTAAGGTCTAAGCAATAAACGTCGCGGTTGAGATCATCGGCTAACGCCTTACTGACTGTTCTGTTGTTGATTTTTGAACCAAAAAGGCCATGAAGAAATACAATAGGCTCTTTGGTGGTCGTTGAGGACGGTGAATGTTTGTCAAACGCTAAATCAACGGTTTTAATATCTTTGGCAAACGATGCGGCGGAGTAAAGTCGCGTGAACTTAGCAGTATGCACTACAAAAGAGCGGCGTAGTGACTGGGTAATGAAACTCATTGTAGAATTTTTATTTTAAAAAAGCAGAGCAGCTGATAAAGTTAGTTTGATTTAAGGATGATCAGTCTAAGTCTTTTTTTGTCACAAGATGAAGAATAATGAACGATGCGGACAATAGGTTCCAAGTTCTAATCCAAATATGAAAATAAGTAATTTTCATGAGAAAAAAAAATCAATTGGTCATGAAAAAAAAAAAAAAAGTTATGACATAATCATTGTCCTTATTTTATTTTTTTTTATTTTTCTGTTATTCTTTTCAAAATCCAGAAACCTTCATAATCTTCTTTGCGTGACACGTCTTGAGTCTTGACTTTTAGAAGTATTTCCTCTTCACGCGTCATTTAGCTCTTGCAAATTAGATTTTTAATGAGTTGTATGTGGTCACATAACTAGGAATTTTAAATTGATTTACTAATTTTTTTCAGTAATATCTGCTTTGGAAAAGGTCGCTCAGACAGGTAACTTTGATCCTTCTGAATCTTCTCTCGAATGGCCGGCCATCATCGAAAAGATTCAGGAACAATTAGAAGGAGTATGTTTTTTTTTGTTTTTTTTGATTGAATTTTTAGTAGTTTCTAACTTTTAATAGATTGTCAAATCGAACTTCACACCATCTGGTTTGACATCATTTGAAGAATATCGGTATATTGACCCTTTAACAAAAGAATCCTTCTCAATCCAAAACCTGGTAGAAAATATCAACCAAAAACTCAAAAACGGCTTCCCCGACTCTCCGCCATTTACTATTCAACGGCTAGCGGAACTCATTATTAATCCTACTGCATTGTACCCTTCAGATCAACCACAAAAGTTTCTCAGCGCGTTGGAACGCGTCCTCAGCGTTAGTTCTAATGTTGAAGATTTTGAAAAACTTGACACAGAGGAATTGATTAAGGAATCTCAAATTAACCAAAAACAAACTGATGAAAATGAATCTATGGGCGATGATGAAGATATTAATAGTTTAAAAAACGGCGGCTCAAAATCGCCAAGCCTGCTTTCACAGGCAACATCTGTGGTTGTCATGTCGCCGATTCCTTGGGCAACAGCAGCAATGCTCGAGCAACATCAGGACTTGGATGAGGATGTGCCGATGCTCGAAAACGAGCCTGTGTTGGAATCTTTTGATTCTGAAAGCGTTGTTGATCACCCTTCAAATGAAAATGAGCTCTTGGTGAATCAGACTGCAGAATCAGACATGACTTTCACAAATAGACAACGGTCAGAAAATCAGCTTTCAAAAGAAAGCCATTTTTCAACTGATATCTCATTGTCAACACAGCCGGAGAAGCAGGCTTGGTTGGCAGACCATTCGCCAGAGAGTTTAGAAGACAACTCAAAGTCTAATGAAAATAAACTTGAAGATAAGTCGCTGTTAGCATCCGGAGGGCAAAGTTCTGAAGCAAAGCAAAATTCAAGTGACAAACTGATTTCAGATGAGAAGGATTCTGTGACAAAAATTGCATTATTAGAGGAAAAGCCACCCTTAACTGACGATCAAACTTTAAACACTACCAGTTGGTCTTTCGAAAGCAATCATCAGTCGGATAAAAGTCTTTCTTCAGAAAAAGATGATCAACATTTTGAAAAGTTGAACAGATTGAACACCTCGAAAGTCGATGATTCAGCACCTGTTATTAAACTAACTGAATCAAATTCCTCAGTTGAATCAACATCTTCTGTTGACATTAAAGAAACTGAGATCAGCACTATAGAAACTTCCTCTTGTGCTGAAAATTCATCTCCTGAAAATGAAGTACACGACGCTCATGACAAGTCTGAAATGTTACCTTCTTTAAAAGATGACAAGAGAAAGGAGTTAGACGAAGTTGAACTTGAGACTAAAGAAACCGATTCAAATTCACCTGAAGCAACAGGATTTTTAGGCGAAAAACGACGTAAACTGTCTGAAGAGCCCGATGAGTCTTAAAAATATATTTATCTAATTTTATTGAACAGGCGTTGTATCATTAAAAAAGAACAGAAAAAAAACATCATATCAATAATTAAAATTGTCATTAGTTTACTCTACAGTCTTGGACTTCTTGCGCTTCTGGTCCTTGATTGCCTTCTTTTCTTTAGACGGCGTTACAACATCTTCCTTTCTAGGCCTCTTTGCGTTCTTGGTCTCAACAACAGCTTTAGCCTTTGATTTCT
This sequence comes from Geotrichum citri-aurantii, assembly GCA_030463015.1. NCBI lineage: Eukaryota > Fungi > Ascomycota > Dipodascomycetes > Dipodascales > Dipodascaceae > Geotrichum > Geotrichum citri-aurantii. The sequence continues at coordinate 33,097 of JAKVQX010000072.1, forward strand.
TGGGCGGAGATTGCTCTACTTCCTCCTCCGAGGAATCGTCAGAGTCGTCAGAAGAAGAATCCGAAGAGTTATCAGAAGAGTCTGAAGAAACATCATCTGGCGAAGAGCTTGAAGATGATGAAGAGGAATCAGAAGATGAATCTTCAGTGGTCAGCACAGCCTTGGCGGAAGCTTTAGCGGTAGGCTTAGGCTTAGTAGGTGTCTTAGTAGGCGTCTTAGTGGGTGTCTTAGTAGGTGTTTTAGCAGGTGTTTTGGTAGAAGTCTTAGTAGGAGTCTTAGAAGGAGTTGCAGTCTTTGGCTCAACCGAATCATCAGTTTGACCCTTTTTAGCCAAATAAGTGTTCAGTTCTTCCTGGTATTGCGCCATCTGAGCCTTGTACAGCTTGCTCCAAGGCTCCTTACCCTTGTCGTCAAGCGCGTTCCAACGGCCAGCGATTGCCAATGTCATTTCAGCATTACTGAGAGGAGGAAGTCCCTCGCGTTCGCGTTCTTCGCGCACACGGCCACGTTCCTCAACAGCAAAAGTAAAGTAACTAGTAGTAGGCTTCTTAGGCGCTAAAGGATCAACGACCTTTTTAGTTTTCTTCTTAGCACTGCCAGTTACAGTGGTTTCCGGCTTCTCCGTACTAGGAGTGGTTCCTTTAAGACTGTTGGTGATAACGCCTAACGCAGAAGAAAGATCCAAGGCATTGGTAGGAATGGACTCGCTTCCTGAAAGTGAACCGTAAAAGTCAATTGTCGCGTTGGCAGTCTCTTGGGCAGCTTTTGAAAGAGCAAATAAGGAGCTAATTAGCTAGAAAAAAAAAAGGTTAATGGTTTTATTCATTGAACTAAGTTGAAAAAAATTGCGTGGTTTGGTATTTTATAAGACGAAATACGACGCGTTGCGACGCGTCTCGGTGTCAAGATCAGAAAATATTCAAGAACTTTTTTATTTTGAATCACCAAATCTCAAGAAAAAGACATCCTTCAATTAACTATCATAACTGGAGTTGATTAATTGAGCAAAAAAATTGAAGATCACTTACGGCATCCTTTCTGGCTTTGAGTTGTTCACTAGAAGTAGACATCGTTCTGAGTGTGAAATAATTAATGTTTGAGGTTTCGGAAAAAAAAAGAGAGATAGAGAGAAAAAGGAGTGGTGTGAAAGAAAAATGAAAAAAAAAAAAAAAAAAAAAAAAAAAAAAAAAAAAAAAAAAAGGTTTAACATAGGGGGTGTGTGGCCAGTGAGGGTTCGTTTAACTTTTGGGGTTTAGGGTGGTGACTGCCGGCTATCTTGTGGGTCGATGCCTAGTTTGGTTACCCCCAGCTGATTATCATTGCCGTCATTAGGAGCACTTGAAAGAGGCTGGGGCGCCTAATTGTAGACTACAGCTGAGACAAGGAAAAAACAATGTTAGAGCAACTGGGGTCACACTACATGAAAATTTTAATGCTAAGAAGCGAAATTTATGGTGAGGAACCAAAGTTCCGAACCATTAAACAAGTGTGAACTCAAACACTTTAAGACCTTTTTGTAATTTCTCAATCAAAAAAATTCGTCTCCCTATGAATCGATAGCATAGCAAGTTTTCTAGCGCTATCAGGTGTAAGCTTATTAGTGTTTTTTTTTGAGCTCTCATAATACAAAACTTTTTAACAATTTCATATTAAATAGTATCTCGGGTTCTTTTTTTCAAGTTTTGACAGTTTACAGTTGTCGACAGTCTCACAGGGAGAAACCACTTCCCTTTCAAAAAAACTAACCATTAGTTCAATTTTTTTTTCATTCCTCTTTAAAACAACTATTTCAGCTGCGTTTATCTCAAAAACTTTGAAAAAATTTCCAAATTTAACTTTAAGATGGCAGCTTTTACTAGTGATGATGTTTTGAAAACTACAGCTTCTTCTCGCACGTAATTACCAAACATCACGACGTTTAAAATTATGAGATACATTTTTCTCTTCCATCTAAATTGGTAATCTTCTTTTTGACAACCATAAGTATTATAAATGACGCGATACGAAAATACAAAAGTTGAAATAATTTCTGTAAATACTTGATTTTAGAAAAGATTGGCTCCACTTACGCAAAATCTCTGATAGAACTAAATTACCAAAATCCACCCTGAGATGGTTAGTGATAAAACATGGCAAGGACAAGTATGCAAGACTCTAGGCTTCAAACCGTCGTAAAAAAGACAAGAGACTACTACGACCCAATGTATTGGATTTGACTTAAAATCTTTAACAAGATCTTCGACAGTCATTATACTAACTTGCTTAGTATGGAAATGGAGTCCACCCACCTGCAAAGAGCACCGAGTTCTTGAAAGAATATGGTATGCAAAACGATCAGCAATTAGCAAGCCATTGCTCATGCAAAGGCATCATTTAGCCATACTCAAGTGGGCTAGAGCTCACATTAACTGGACAGTGAAAGATTGGTCCCGTCAACTGCTTTATATTTTTCCATATTGATCGATGAGTATATACTGTCTAGCACAAACTGCCCTATGAAATTGCTAGCGACGGTCAAGACAAATGTTGGGTCGCAGTTTTGCCACTACATATCCCAAGTCTTCTTTTCTTCATCAAAGCCTGCCATGCCAAATTTTTTTTGAACTTGTTCAATAGCTTGTTGTTCAGTTCGATGCTACGTCTTGGAGTAGCTGTCTCGGGCATGGTACTGATAAAACTGTTTAGTATTGTTTTGACGAAGCGTCTTTTTGTGATCCGGCAAATCTAACTTGCAAACAGTATCACTCGGCCTTTTCACTATAAACTTGTAAAAGGAACAAAAAAACGCTGTTTGGATATTCTTGTGTGTATAGGGTTTCGTGTACGCATCGCATTAGGTTGATGCCCAATCTCCTGCTTTGGTCTGACGAATTGGGTTGGCACCTCTGATCATGCTCTATCAAAGACACACCATGGTGACTACCTTATAAGTATTTATTTCTTTGTTGCAAGAAACCCATATTCAGAATCAGTCCTCCTTTGGATATTGGACTTTTATTTCTTAACATGGAATTGACACAATTTGTGTGCTCTCTCACAGAACCGCGATGACATTAGCAAACTACATGTACCAAGATGTCATCCAAAAAAAGTAAATACCATGCTATTATTCTGGATATATCTTCAACAGAATAGTACCCGTTATCACATCACAAGTCGCGTTTCAACTATTTTTAGAGAGAATAATGTGACGATCATGGAGTAGGCTTTGCAATCCCCTGATTTAAAAGGTGTGAGGAAGTTATAAAAAAAACCTCAGAGGTAAGATAATATTTCAATGATTTAGTTACTTCAGTATTTTATCTACTTGTACCTAAAAGCAATATCCCAGTCCTTTAAAAAATACCTTTTTATTGTTAATAATGATGAATTGGTCAACAACAAAAACTTGTATGGCAATAACGTGCAAAAGAAAGCTGTATTTTTTAGATAATTAAAGCTGGATATAGCACAATAGATAAATCAACCATCACAGGACTAGGGCACTTGAATATCGCACGACACTTTCAAAACATTGATCATCCTTCAGAAACCCCACCACGTACACAATCAAGTATCAATTACAGCTATGGAAAATTTTCTGAAAAGGGCAAATGATATCTAGTTTAGTATGCTTGTTCTCATTCATGGAATAGCTTTCGATCTCCTGCTAAACCTGAGCTGTGTGGTGGACACAAAATCAGCGAAAAAACGGTGTCTTGACTACTCAAACGGCATGAGGTTGATTCTAAAATAACTTTGGCTCACAGAACATCCAGAATAAACTAGGTTACAGTTTGCGCAATACCATTTACAATGGACAGTAGATCTATGGAAAAAAGGCTTTTTTAGTGATAAAAGTATTTTTGGAATTGGAAAATCATATGGAAGCTCTCGAGTCCTTTGCTCCTAAAATTGAAGGTCTTTTCCGCAAGTGTGTTGAAGTTTTATTAAAAAGTCTAAAAAAATCCCGCGAATAATTGTCTCTTATTATTCCGACAACGTTCTATATAGTATTCCCACGAGGTTTTTCTTATGTTTGCACAAAAAAAACCCTGTAAATGGTCATAAAACTCACCAAAACTTTCAAAAATTGAGCTAGGTGACAATTAAATAACAGCAGGAGATGATTAAGATTTCATTGTTTTGTTGTGGCTATATGTATGGGTTTTGAAATATAAAATGTGAAGCTGATAATGAAAAGTTGATCGAGGTTTTGTTGAAATAAAAATGATATCCATATAGGCTAAGATACATTTTATACTAAAAATTTTTCACACAGACTAAAAATAGATGTCGTGTGAACCACAAAAGAAAACGTTGTTGGAATAGTAAGACACGATTAATTGATCCAGATAGAACTGTGGTTGGAACGCCTCTTAAGACTTTAGTGATCCACCCATAAAGTCCTGTTAACATAACTAAAAAAAAAAAAAAAAAAAGCAGGCAAAGAAAAAAGCGAGGCTATACGAAATCAGATAATTTGCAGATCTTTTTAACATTTTTTCTACTAGTCTTGACAGAAAAAGCTTTGAAATTTCAGCAGGACAATGCTCCTATCCAAAGGGCAAAAATTAAAAAAATTGGCTGAGTGATTACAGTGTTGATACAATTATTTGGACAGTCTCAAGTCTCAACATTAATCCTATCAAAAATCATCAGGAACTACTACTAAATTCTATTGTACGAATACAATATAATTAAAAATTAAAACTTTCCACTCAGTCGTTGGATTGTGCTGCTTAAAAATTGGTTTCAAGGTTGTATTATCCTTTCCAAAAAGCATGATTATTACAGCCTTTTTAACAGAATCGACAGTAATGTTGCAAGACATTCACTAAAACAGTTTTTCATGCTTGCTAATTTAGGAAAAAAACAATTGAATACAATTGTGTTCTTTCATTGAAAAATTAGAATTGATGCGATTTTACTATACCTTCAAAAATCACTTAAATACTGTTAATTTCTAAGAATTTTTGCTGGCTTGGTAGTTTTGCTACACTTTGTTCAAAGTTTCTGTTTAAATTGTTAAATGGTTCCTAATTATTTTAATGCTAAATTTAGATATTGCTAACGAGATTTAGAAATCAACGAGTTGAAAGTTTTTGAGCTTTATCACTAGAAGAGAGAATTACTATACAGACCCCCCAGGCCTCAACTGGAAATTTTTTTTTTTTTTCCCCTTTAATTTTTTTGTCACCTCTACTTTTTTTCACCACCTAATCTTTAAACATCAATATCTCTTCTCAATGTCAACTAAAATAAACATTGATACGATCGATT
>JAKVQX010000730.1:0-11645 GCA_030463015.1 Geotrichum citri-aurantii
TGGTTGGATGAAGGTAGGAGAAAAAAAAGGTTTTGGGAGAAAATTTTAATTTTGTAGAAAATGTTCCAAAACTAAAGTATAGTGATTGTAAGTGAGCGCCGCAGTTGAGCAAGTGAATGAGGCGTATTAAATGAAGAAGTAGATATCAAAGTCTTTTCTGGCGGTGCTAGATGGCATACTTAATCTGTTTTGTCTTTTGCGACCAATGAATTTGTTAGTGGCCTTTCCACATTGACTGGCCATAATCCGCTTGACTTCCAGACAGACTTTGTGTTTGAATCTGTTTTTCCAGTATTTTAGCTTTGTGATATGCTTTGAGAAAAGATACTTTGCAAATTGAAGTCGAATCGTCCATTGAAAAAAGTTCCTTAAGCTCGCGACGATTTGCAGTCTTAACCGGGCCAAATATAGACACGTCAAACGGCTGGAGAACGTGAGAAGCATGCGACGGCAAGGAAAAATATTTACATCATTAAAAAGCATTCTGAAAATAAACTTGTAAGTAGTATGGCTGCTATGGCCATCTAAGATCAGTAGTCGCTTCCTTGGTTTATTGAGTTGAGTTTAAAGGCAGAAAAATTTGTTTGAGCCATAAAAGTGCAATTTCTTGAGAGTCGTTTTCACTTGTCTCAAAGTTCCAATCCTTCAAAAATTTGATATAATGAGTATCATCAGGAAACCAATGTTGTTGCACGGCCTTGCCTTTGAATTTCACAAGTGGGTTCAGGGTCTGGCCATTAGCCGAAATGCACTCCACAATTGTATCCCAGGATTGCGAGTCTGGAGGTTTTTTAAATGGCAAAACGTTTTTCTGAGCTTCCAAGAACAAAGTCATTGTACCCAAGGCTTTCAATGATGCCAGTCTCGTCTATGTTGTAGCGATCTTGTTGCAGAATACTTTTCACAGCTTGAAGTTGCAAAATCTGGAAGAACTTATGAATTCTTTCAGCTGTAGCCCCATAATATCTCTTTTTTTTAATAGGCTTACAGATAACAGTCTTAAGCTCTGGATTTTTGGCGTAAAAAAACCGTTTATCCAGTGCTTTCCAAGTGGTTTGAGGTCACCCGACTTTTTGGGAATAGCTGTGAGCTAGGTTTCTCAATTGATGGTGTGTTGACGGCAACTCTAAAGAACCCTGAAACAAAGCCCACTTTTGAACTAATTTTCCTGTGTCAAAAATAATTTTTGAGTATCATGGTTAGCTTCTTTTTGTGTTACAGAGTCATGTTTTTGGGAACTCTATATGCGCAGGCAGAACTCCGTATCGATGTGCCAACTTCAATAGCCAAGAAAGCATTTTGAAAATCATTTTTCAGTGTAATAAGGCAACATCAATTTGAAAAATGGTTTTATTTAGAATCTTTTGAGAAAATTTAGAGATATCGTGGATATAATTTTAGGTGTTGTGTTCTTGAGATGGTGTGAGAAGTGAACTGTTGGGAGGTGGTTTAAGTTGTACACACACAAAAATTAATGACAAAAGACTTACAAAGAAGACTCTTATTCAAAATCCTTTGTCTCTAAGAGACTCTCAAAGTAGCGCTCTCAACGCGCGCAAGTGCTTTTACATTTGATGGAGCCGGATTCCTCATGAATTGATTTAAGTGTCAAGGGAAACTTAAGATACATTAAACCCGGTAGATCAATTTTTTGTGTGTTTTTTTTTTGATATGCTAGCATGAAAGTATTGTGTTTCATCTTTCTTTTGAGGGTTTTTTACGTTCTTAAACTAAGAGATTATAAAATCTTCTAGTGGTATAAATAAATGAGTCGCCGGCACAACTCCAAAAAAGGCTCCCAATTTACACGTACCTAATTTTTTTTAAATCACCAAGAACTGAAGAAGAACACATTTTAAAAGTGTGATGTAATTTTCAATTTGTTAACAAGTTAAAGGAGGACCAAAAAGTTGTTTTTGTCTAAAAAAAAAAGTTTAACATTTTCCAAGGATAGCTTTGTACTGATATTATGTGTTATTTGTATTTTGTTTAAACCAATTCCTTGAAACTGATAAGTTTGTGTAGTTAACTTTAAAGTTTAGGTAAATATCAAAAAGCTTGAGCTCTATGATGCTTATTTCAAGCGCACCATTATTGAAAAAAAAATTAAACGGTTTTGTTTTTTTAACGCTTGGACGCCACTAAGACTTTAACCAAATGCCGTGTACTGCTTTCTTTTTTACACCATACTAAAAATTGCATCTGGGCTGCAATTTCTAATATTTTTAACTAAAGAGTTTTGAAGTTTGCTTGGTTTCACTGCCCGTTTGACAATGTACGTATTTTATAGGAAATTAGTTACCTCAATTTGCTTTGAAAACTTGAAAAAAAAAAAAAAAGCCTCCCAAGAAACCCCACTTGACAACACAATAAATTATTGATTATATCCTTTAAGAAATATCTTACCAGTGCACAGTTAGCGATAAAAACTATCGAGTCTAAAATGAATGATCATGATAAAACAGTACTTCCCCGCAATTAATTGTTTTGTTTTGTTATACTATAAACTTGATCTCTTGCTTTTGAGATGGCAGTTGCCAGTGCAGAGACTGAGATTTTACTGGTTAGTTTTGGCGATCATGAACAAGTCTCAGAACTAAAAACTTTTCAAGACCCGTGGTCTAGAGCACTGCAAGCTTTGCATGCAATCTCACTAGCTGCTGTCTTAGACCTGGGTTTCATTTTTTTAACTCGTATTTACACACTTGACAAGCAATTGATGTATGTTATGCTGCATCAACTTGCGACAAAAGAATTTTTTTTCAGCATCAGGTAGCTATTTTGTTTAACTGTAATAAATCATTTGGTTTTGGTTTTTTTTAATTGTGAGTTTATTACATAGTTCTATTTCAAGCAATTTTTTTTTAAAAAAAATACGTGAAGTGAATGAGAGTAAACTAAGATGTTGAACATATTTTCATGAGACTCTGAATCTAGCGTTTCCAGCGCGTGTCAAAGGTTTCTTAATTTGATGACGTAAACTTCTTCACGGACCATTCTGTAGGTACTTGAAAAGAAATATAAAAAAAACCATTATGTTTTGTAGCATGAAAATAAGTCAAGAGTCTTAAATATTTATAAATTCAGATGTCAACATTCGTAACGATTATGATAAGCCTAACACAAAGTATCAACTACAGTCACGCTGCTCAGACCAGTAAGATCATTACCGCTGTCAAATATCTGTCAAACTGTACCCCTCTCTGGCCAAAACTAGAAAAAAACAAATTTAAAATCGCTCTTTTTTCTAATTTTCTCATGACTGGAGCGCTTTGGACACTAATGGTTGATTGTAAGTTATTGTTGTTTTTGTTATTGTTGTTGTTTTTAGCTGCAGTATGGTCGTGTTACTATTGAAGAGATGCTAGATATCAAAATAGCTTTTTGCGTCAAATTATTTTGGAAATTTGTTTTCATCGGTTCAGGTGAACAGGTTTGACGAAGCAGTGTATTATTTCAGGTTAAGAGGGAGAGACTGCTAATTACTGTTTCTTTGAGCGCGCTGTTTTACTCAAGTTAATTTTATTTTCTTTTCAAGTTTTAACAAACAAAAACATCAGTAGTTTTAAATGACTTGATCATCTACTTTTCACCAAAAAAAAAACCTCATTATTTTCTAACAAGGCTTCATCCTATTGCATTTTATTGACTGATCGTCAGAAGACCTTACTATTTACATATCAGTTTACAAATACCGTATTTTAAAAGTATGGATGACAAAAGCTTTTTAATATAGAAACCACAGTTTAGCTCTGTTAGTCAATAAATTTAAATTGAGCTTTAAGTCACAAAAGCTCATTTTAACTACAAAGATAATTATAACAGGTTTGCTCTAAATAAATTATAGATTTTTGAGTTAAGAATCTCCGGATTTTTTAAACCACATTACATTTTGCGGGTAAATCTTGAGTTTCTATATTAGCGACCCCGAACTTTGTTGTGTTTATCAAGAATCAATTTGGATATTAAAATTCCACGAGAGTCTTTTTTTTTGTTTCAATAATCGGAGATACAATTTTTCCAAAATTTCAGAGGTTGATTCTTATTTGACTGCACTACATCCGAATTGATTACTTTACTTTCATGACCCTTAAAGCCCTTCACATGCTCCAATCCCGATTCATACAATGATCTCTTTAACTAAAATTTGAAAAAACATGAAATACGCAATATTTGGTTAACTAACTTTATCATGAAAATAGCCTGCAAACACTTTTTGCACTAAACTGAATTTCATTTCATTTAGAAAACATTGAAATTATTCAAACCAATAGACTTGTGAAATTACATGAAATTTTTTTGGCCCGTGATGTTTTTCAAACGTTGCCTTTACCCCTCAAGAGTAGATTTATTCAACTACACTGACTAGGGTTGAAATTCTTTTTTTTTTTTTGATAAAAGTTTTTGTAAGTTTATACCATTATAAAATTGTCAGTTCATAACTGGTTTTTGTGTATGCTAATTGGCCATGTTTACTGATTTAATTTTTCAACAAGGCTATATGCAAATAAGCGAGACTGTTTCTCCTGAACTTAAAAGCTGGTGTTTAAAACAGGAATAATAAATAATTATGTGCAAAAAAAATCACACTTCTTGCCGAAAATTCAATTCCTCTTGTTGTTATTTTTAAGGATCTTTCTTGTTTTTGCAGTGATACCGTATAAGTTTAAGATGTTCATGGGGGAACTGAAAACGCGCGTCGGGTACTTCTGCAAGGCCCACAGCCTACAAACACGACATTGATTGGCTAAGAGTCCAGGGATCGGGATCGTTGAACTTGACTTTTATTAAATCTCGAGAAGGTCATCAAGAAGCTTTACAACACCATAAATTAAAACATGTGGCTTTTGTGGTGTTAAACGTGTGGTTTTTAAAGGTTTTGCTAACTCTTACCAATGCAGATGAGAGCATATCATAATCGGGACGAAAAAGTGTTTTTTTTTCTTCATTGTAGAATAAGAGATGCAGACCCTTGTGTGCCTAAGAACATGAAAAGCCGTTTAAAATGTTTTTTTAAAATCTAATTGGTTTACAGGTAGTAAGACATTGCTGTGCAAGTTCAAAATATTATGTCAATTGACAAGAACTAAGACAAATTATTAGTGAGCATTCCGAGAAAGAAATTGAATTCAAGGTCTCGTTATTAGCATGGTAGCCAAAATCCAAAAAAAATTAGACTGAATCTTAATTAATTTTCAAAAAAGTTCATCAAATCGTTGAAATTATATAATCAGACAGTCAGTTTAAACCTTTTTTTTTCATTTTGAACATTGTCCAGGTTCATTTTACATGCAATATAATTAATACATGTATGGCCAATCTGGTAGCTTTTTTTAATTTTCTTTCTTTTCGGTTTAGTATGTTTTTCTCCTCCTCCCAAAAACCAAATCGTGAGTTTGGGCTGCTTCTCTCGGGAAAACATCCAGTATTCTCGTAGTGCAAGTGAACCTTAAAGGACAAATAGGAAACGTGGTAATCTGCTAGAAGATTCGTAATTTTTTTTACTGAAAACCTTGCCCCATAATCTTTTTTTTGGATTTTCCGGTGCCTGTCTGTGCTATAAAAAACTTCTGGTAACATGTGTAGCTATTGATGTCAAGTTGCCCTTGTATTTATCGAGTCCAAGTTAAGATTTTCAAGCCTGAGTGGGCCACACTCAGGAACACAGTAATCTACGGCTTGTTGTGCTTCCGCTAAAAAAAAATTGGTTATATAATTTTTAGGTAATTACACGCCATTGGTTTTTTTTTTTCTTTTAGACTTTTCGAGATTTTTCGAGGGTTTTTTTTTTTAAAAAAACCCTGACACTGTACGATAAGATTTTCTTGAAAAGTGTCTCAACATTTGCAATCGCCAATTCATGAGGAAAACTGGTTCCGATACGACGTCTTGACGGAGAAATGCATGTATTAAAGCACGTAGGGGAAATTTAAAAAAAAAAAAACATTACTACTGAACGGTAAATCACTGCACGACTCGTTTAGTTGTGAAATGGAAAACTGGGCCTTGGTGCCGGCTTGCGATAACTGACGTAGTAACAACTCTAAAAAATCATAAAAAAGTTTCAATCTTCGGTTTTTTTCCGACGATCTTATGTTTTGGTAAGGCTTGAAGGTGGGGCATGATTTAATCGTGGCATAATATATACTTTAGAGCAGAAGTTTTTGGTAGGCTATATTGACATTTGTATTTAGTGATCTGGCGTAGATTTCTACATTGCCATGGAATGGTCTTTGAATTTGAAAGAAGTAGCTCACCAATTAAAAACGTCTATTGATAATTACCAACAGTGGCTCATATTTTAAAGGTTTAAATTTTTTTTGAATATTGCATGACACCTGCAACAAATCTCCATTCATTGAAGGTTGCGAATACCAAGCACCCAATTACATCTAAATAAACTTATCGTCACAAACTCTTAAGGTTTGGTTTTTTTGATTTGTTTTTGTTTTTACCTTTTTGTTGCTTTTGGGTTCTTATCGTTGTCAACACTCTTCGGACCTAATAATCTTAATCATTAACTCATTCCGGTTTATCAGGCTTCAGATACGTTTTAATGGTAATTGAAAAGAGGCTTTTTTTCCCATCGTCATTATTCTTATAGTAAAAGTGTTTTATCGCAGAAAAAAGTTAAATACACGGAAGCCAATGTATTCATTAATGTCTGTTTTGTCATTTGAAAATGCGTAATGTGCCTTGATAAATAAAGGAGGCTTGAACTTTCTAGACCTAATAATCAGCCAAATTCTACACAAACAGGATATGAAGATCAAATTTATTTTGCTAGCAGTTTTGGTACTATCTCTTCTGTTGCTAAACATGAGAGTTGATTTATAAACAATTTTTAAATTTATTTCCACAACTCACCAGCTCTCCTGATGTAGACACTGTTACTAGAAAGCAATCCCTTTTTCATTGAAGTCAAGACCAATTAAAATTTAATATATAGAGTATTACTAGGTTGTCATAGAGCGAGAATCCTCTACTTTATTGGCGGCTTAGCAGTACATCCAATTGGTGCATTGAAAGTTGCCGTTTAGAAGTATTAGAGACAGCGAGCAACGCTATATCAGAGTGTTTCAACTCTAGTTATATCACCAACAAACGTGCAACTGTGCAACCTAAACAAGTACTACCAGCAATAGTAGAATCTTCTGTTCCTATTGGTTAAACTGTGTGCACTAACCATTACCACATCGTGACATTGGGATCGTATGAAACTGAGATAACGATATGAGTTGAGTCAGTACAGTTTTGGAGGTTGATTTTTTTGTAGAATCAAGCAGGTCTCGCGGCAGAGCGTTGGTTCCGGTATAGTGTAACACACGCAAGAACTTTCGAGAATTGAGTGTATGCACTTATCCTTTTTTAGTAAATGCCCTTGACCTGCAGACACTTTTTTTTGAACACTATTTTTTTTTTTTTCGTTGTTTGTTAGCTCTATTACATAACCGGTGCAGGCTTTCATGACGTAATTGCACATCCTTTTAGTTTATCGCACCTTTAATAATTTTTTTTTTCGAGGGACGAAGAAGGGCACTCTCTTACTTAACCTTTAAACGTGCAACGCCTAACTTTGTCAGGAAAAACAAAAAAAAACCTTCTTTTTTTTTTTTTGGTATTTTCTTGTATTTTTTACAATTTTTTTTTGGTCAAGTTCCTTCTTAAGAACTTGTTAGCTCATAGCAGTAATCTTCCGTTAAACCTGTCAATTTTTTTTGGAATCGTGACTGTAAGCTTGCTTAAAGTAAATTAAAATTAAAAAAAAATTAAAAAAGTATAAGTATCACGTTCTATCCTGATATTTTTGTAATTTCAAAAGTTTCTATTTTTTTTCAATCATCACTCTGATCAATCATCTTCATCTTGTTAATAGTTACTTATATCTACTCTCACACAGACACACACTTGTCTTTATAGTTTCAAAGAATTTCAATTCACTTCTCATTGACTTTTTGCTACAACCTCTTAACACTATACATACACACACAACAATGTCTATCCCGTCGCCGTTAAAAATTGACAACAAGGGACATCCCACTGACGGTAGACCTATTGCTATTTTTTCTGATTTTGATGGAACCATCTTTATGCAAGACACCGGTCATATTCTGTTTGACCACCACGGTTGTGGCCCTGAAAAGCGAGAGTACCTGGACGAGTCCATCTCGACGGGAGAAAAGACGTTTCGCGGTGCATCCGAGGAAATGTGGGGTTCCTTGCACGTTACCCTCGAGGAAGGACTTGAGACTCTGAAGAGCCATCTGGTTATGGACTCTGGATTCAAAGACTTTTTCAACTATACAATTCGACACAAGATTCCCTTTAATGTCATCTCGGCTGGTCTCAAACCTTTGTTGCGTCACGTTCTAGATGAAACTATGGGCAAGGAGTTGTCGGCTAGAATTGGAATTGTGTCAAACAATGCTAAAATTTCTGAAGACGGCTCAGTATGGACGCCAGTTTGGAGACATGACAGCGAGCTTGGTCATGATAAGGCCCAATCAATTCAAGATTACAAGGACTCCTGTGTGGGTGAGATTCCCATGATTGTGTTTATTGGAGATGGTGTTTCAGATTTGGCAGCTGCTGGTCAGGCTGACGTTCTGTTCGCTAGAAAGGGCCTGAAACTCGAACAATACTGTATTAAACATAAGATTCCTTACATCCCATATAACTCGTTCACCGACATAAAGAACAATCTACGGGTGCTTATTGATGGCAACGAAAACCATGTCAATAGTGACGACTCTATTACTGTTTCTGTTGCCCCCAGCGGCAGCAGCAGTATAGCTCCAGTTGGTTCCAACACGAACAGTAGTGATGACGAATCAGTTTCTTCGCTACACAGCTTAGAAAAGCGCCCTCCTTTGAAATCAATGTTGAGTGGTGTTGCCTATGCAGTTTAGAAATTTTAAACTTTTTTTTTTTCTATTGTGTCAAGTGTATAAAATTTAACAAAAGCAAAATTTGAATTCCGTTTTCATAAAATTCCTGTTTACCATTTAGCTGGTGTTGGGCAATTAGCATAAAGATGCCGTTTTCGAAAAAAAAAAAAAAAAAAAGTTCAGAGCATAGAAAGTTAAAATTCAATACATGGTGCGACAAGGCTTTGGTTTTTTTTTTTAAGCAGCTTCTTAAGGTTTGCGGTAGTAGCCAATTGAGTACAGAGATCGTGAATGGTGTCTGGCTTTTTTTTTTAAAAAAAAAACGCGCATACGAGTATCAAAGTTCAACAACAACAAAAATTAAAAAAAATTAAAATTTATTGAGAATTTTAAATATTCAAACTTTTTTTTTTTTTCGATTTCTTGTGGAAACGGTTCTTTCAATCAATGAAACAGTATCGTGATTCCTCGGCGCCACATGTACTGTACATTAGCGGAATTGAAATGGAAATGGTGAACGGGCATTGACTCCTTTCACTTCAAGTTTATCAACTGTTTATAAATTTAATATCTACTTATAGTATAAATTGGGGCCAGCTGTAGAAGAGCAGTAAGCTAATGATGACGATGATAGTAACAAATATCTTATTTTAATTCTGGTTATTTTGGTGCAAAACAACTGCATAAACTCCATCTCTCTTCTCAACTTTTCTAAACGTAAATCAATTAGTCCGAATTGATGCCTCGATACCATCTCTAATTTCTAGTTACATAGTAATTTTTTTAATGTTTTCCTCCCTCCCTTCCGCAAAACCTGGAAGTAGAGAGAGTTTGCTAAAGAAGCTCGATTAAACAAAAAAAAAAAAAAAAAAACCAGGAAGGAGTATGTGCACGCGCGCGCGCGTGTGTGTGTGTGCGTGTACTGTATACTTTTTTTTTCAGGATAAAAGTTTTGTGTTTGCAGAACCTGTGCTCTAGCAAAAAAAAAAAAATTTCAAATACTATATATATCCTACCATCTTGTTGAACGTTATATGTCTTACTTGACATGCAGTATGCTAAAACTTTAAAGAAAAGAAAAGAATTTTTTAATGTCAAAAAAAAATATTTACCAACTGGTGGGTTGGTCTCAGTTAGAAAATTAAACACATAAAGGAAAAATAAAAATAAAGATATGATTACCGGAAATTGGAAAAAGTTCAGTAAGTTTATTTGTGATTTGCTGTATTTACTTGACATAAGAACTGTTAAGAGAATCATGAATTCACATTTCAATTATTATCATTATTGCTGTTGCGATTTTTTTTCTCTTGTATTTTTTACACATTAACTCTTTTTTTTTTAATAATATCCTGCTTGGCTTGTATTTACACCTTCTTTTGTGCTCAGACCCCCCTTCAAAAGAAATGACAAGGCATTGGCAATGGGTTCTATTAGGTCAACGAAAGGAAGGTGGGGTGCTAGGTACAAGAAAAATGTCCCCTTCAGATCAACCAGATCCATTGTTGAGCCTTAGTTTCAAAAAAAAAAAAAAATGATGGCAATTTTTTGTTTTTTCATTTACCAAATATTGACTTGTATCCTAGGACTTTCAGTAGCAAAAAAAAGTTAGAAAATTGCAAGTCGTTCTTCTGTACAGCCAACATAATCACCATTGTCAAAAAAAATTTTTTGCTTTGTAGTGTAGCAAGTGATATCAAAATTCTCAGCTTAAAATAAAAAGATGAGCAAACCAATCAAAAAAATTAAATAAAAAGTTGAAATTTTTAAGTTAGATAAAAACTCGAATTCAACTCGCAAAGATACTTTAGGGGTTATTGTTTTTTTTTTTTTCTTTTAAAAAAAAACCCAAATTACACAAAGGAAATTTGAACACCTTATTTCTTCAAAACTACAGCCACTTGCTGTCATCACAATAAACTAAATACTTATTATTTCCCTAATCCCAAATAAAAGACACTAAATAAAAGACACTAAAGGAAAAAAAAATGAAAAAAATAAATTTTTTAAAAAAAAAACACTGTTCTGTTTTGTTAAGGTGGTTGAGAACCCCCTACTTGGGAATAATGAACTGATTGTGAATATGAACGTGTGAGATTCTTTTTTTTTTTTTACCTTTTGAATTGGAATTTCTCAATCATCTATTTAACCATTTGAAGATATCTAGCAACCTAGATCTTAAGCTACCAATGTATCGTGAATCTACACACACAAATTATTACTGCTGGTTTACACCTGCTTTTTTTTTTTTTTTTTTTTTTTTTTACTGAAAATTGCATGAAAATGGACCAAAGCTTTTTTTTTTTTTTTTTTTGTTTTAATAGTTTTAACTAAACACTCTATTCATATATATTCATTCTTCTTGTCCTACCAAACTGCGTAAGCGGCTCTAGTATAACTTAAGGCATTCAAGAGCACAGTTTTAGTTGTCCAGCTTGTTTAATTTGTTCTATTTTTTTTTCTGTAGACCGAATCGGTAGGTTTAATCCGTAGGTCCTTTTTTTTTTTTTTTTTTTTTTTTTTGGAGGCCTGCGTGGGTTTTCCCTAACAATCATGTGTAATTAAAAAAAATAACACTAATAATATGAAATATTTTTGGAATCCAAAAATGCTATTAACGAAACAACAAATACACTATGTGGACAGAAACCTTGTTCAACGCTTTGAACTCTGCTAGACTCCAAAAAAAAACGAGAGCTTCTTGAGATTCTGGAGGGTTGTTACAAGTTATTACTGAACGTATATAAAATACACATT
>JAKVQX010000731.1:0-11612 GCA_030463015.1 Geotrichum citri-aurantii
TCACTAACACAAGTGCTCAGTAAAATAAACTTAGATTGTCGGACTTCGACCTTCTCTCTTGAGACCTCAGCTTAATAATCTCGTGCCCGTTAGAGACACGTGACATCTACGTACTACTACTACCACTGCTCGTCAGACCAGCTCCGTTACACTATCCCCGTCTTCTTCTAGAATCGCCTCAGATTCGTTCGTTGCCTGTGAATGAAAATCTTGCATCAGCGCGCGCTGCTGTTTGTGTGGCAAAGACGTGAAAAAGTCATGAGAAACGGTTACGACGATGGCGGGGTCACATTCCTTGAACTGCAAATCATAGGTCTGGACCTCTTGGCCATCATCATCTTCGTAGCGGTCCCACCCGACTACGGCTTTGATGAGTTCAGTTTCAAAAGCGACTTCGGCTTCGTTTAGCGGTTGCGTTCTCGCGTACTCTGGCCTGGAGTGATACGGTTTGAGGAACTAGACATTGATCATGCCTTTACGTCTCTGATCACGGAAGTCTAACTTGTAAGCATTGTATCCTGCGCTGCTCAAGACCTTGTACGGACCATAATAAAAAGGATGTGACTTCTTATGGTTCGTGGATCGAGCGAAAGCGTCGTAGCGGATAAAAACTTTGTCGCCTCGATTCAAGACGAGTTCTGTACGATGAGCATTAGCATTGCGTTCTTGCTTACGCTGAGCTTCAACTATAGCATCGCGAGTTCGTTTGAGAGTAGCTTCCATAGCTTGCACAAACTCTTCAGCATCATAGTTAAACTCTTCGTTGCGTTGCAAGGGCTCAACCAGACTGGGAATGCGTGGCTGTATACCAAGGTCGGCGCGAAATGGATTGCAACCAATTGACTCTTGGAAGGAGTTGTTGTAAGCAAACTCCATTAGCGGCACTGCTTCATAACCAGCTGTTATCATTCTCTTGATGAAATACCTTTAACATTCGTTTAATGACGCGGTTGACACGTTCTGTCTGACCATCAGTGGCAGCGTGGTTGGCAGTCGACATTTTCAACTGGATACCTAACCTGCTTGTGAAATGCTGCCACACGTCGCTAGTGAATCGTGGGTCCCGGTCTGAGACAATAGACTCAGGGACGCCGTGAAGTTTGAAAATGTTCCAAACAAGTGCATCGGCTACATCTTTGGCCGTTTGTTTCTTTTTGTGGGGAATGAAGTGGGCTCGCTTGGTGAGACGATCTACCACAACTAACAACACATCGAAACCTTTGACTTTGGGGAAGCCAGTAATAAAATCCATTGAAATAGAGTTCCAACGTTGATTAGGTATTTCAAGAGGTTTTAGCAAGCCTTTGGTTCCTAGTCGTCCCGGGTTGACGTGTTGACAAGAGTCGCAAGTGAAGACGTAATTCTGCATGTCACGGTACATTCGGGGCCAGTAATATTTGGCTGCAAGTATCAAATACGATCTGTAGAAGCTGAAGTGTCCTCGAAAGGATGGGTCGTGTGCTTCTGCGAGAAGTTTCAATCGCAGGGGACCCGAAGGGATGCAAAGTCTAAGGTCAGTGTTATCTTGTCCCACTGTAACCGAGAAGAATAATAGATCGTCAATAATTTGAAAGTGCTTAGCGGTTGCGCGAAACTCCTTAGGAACATCAATTTGTTTCCCGTTCGTAAGGGCTTCGTACAGCTCAGCGAAGTCAGCATCTTTCGTCAAAGCTTCTTTGATTTCTTGTGCATATTCTGAGCTCACGGTGGCTGAAGTCATCACCATGGCATTAACGAAGTTGGCGTAGAGTTCTTCCCCCTCTTCTTCAACGGCTGCCTCAGCCGGCTCATGGGGTACTCTGCTCAAAGCGTCGGCAACTGAGTTTTTGCTGCCTGCCAAATGTTTAATACGAAAATTGTATTCTGCTAGAGTGTCAATTCATCGAGCAATTCTGTGCTGTGGAGTTTTTTGTTGGGCCAAAAAGGTAGGTAAGAGAAAAATGGTCGGTGCGAACAATAAATTCGCGACCTAACAAAATGTGCCTAAAAAGTTTTATTGCGTCCACAATTGCCAAACACTCTTTTTCTCTTACTGCATACTTTCTTTCATTAGGCTTGACCGCGCGAGACCAATACGACACAACTTTCACAAGTTTGCCATTTTTAGTGCGGTTCTCGAGCACAACTGCTAAGCCTTCGTCGCTGGCGTCAGTGGTCAACCAAAACTCCAATTCGAAGTCCGGCATCATCAACACTGGCGGGGACGATAGCAGATTTTTCAACTTATTAAAAGCTTCGTCTTGTTCGGAACCCCAATCGGAGCGGATATTGACAAACTCATAGAGTGGTCTTGCCAACCGGGAAAAATCCTTTACGAAACGACGGTAGTAATTAGCCAGTCCAAGGAAGCTGAGGGCCTGTTTAGCGGTCTGAGGTTTAGGAAACTCAGCCACAACCTTGACTTTATCGGCTAAGGGTGTTATGCCCTCGTTCGAAACTACGAAACCGAGGAAAGGGACCTTCTGCTTGAAGAACATGCACTTGGACTGCTTAGCGATCAACTTAGCATCACGTAGCGCCTTCATTACCAACCGGACATGTTTGCGATGCTCCTCCAGCGTTCGACTGTAGATTAAAATATCGTCCAAATAGACCTCAACGAAGTCATTAAGAAACGGAGCAAGGACCTGATTCATGTGAGCCTGGAAGGTGGCAGGTGCGTTGGTAAGTCCAAACGGCATAACACGGAACTGATAATGACCACGAGGGGTACTAAAGCCTGTCTTCGGTTCGTCCGCGGGATTCACGCGGATCTGGTGGTAACCTGACATGAGGTCAAGTTTTGAGAACCACTGGGCTCCGCCGAGACGGTCTAAAATATCAGTAATAACGGGTAGAGGAAACTTGTTTTTGATCGTCTGCTGGTTCAATAAGCGGTAGTCCACGCACATGCGTAGGGAGCCGTCGCTTTTCTTGACAAACAAAACAGGCGCCGAGTAGGGCGAGACCGAAGGCTCGATGTACCCTCTGGCCAATAACGCTTCAATCTCTCCCTGCATGATCTTCTGTTCAGCGATGGACAGGCGATACGGGGGGCGAGATGGAGGTACTCCAGCGATCAAGTCAATGTTGTGAGTTACTCGGGTCAGTGGTGGCAGCTGCGAAGGTGGTTCATTCGTTACCACGTCCGAGTACTCCTGTAACAAAATTTCACTCTCCGGGTGTAATTCTTCTACTTTGCTTGTGTCCGGTCTTTCCGTTACCAAGGCTAAAAAAAAATTCTGAGGTACGAGGACGGATCTCTCGCGAAAAGTCGCGAAGAGGGACGGCAAGACAAGTAGGTAGGATCTGCTTCAAGGGCTGCGCAGCTTCGATTGTAGCGAGCTGGGGCCTACTGGAAGAACGTTTACGTCTCTTGCTAGGAAGAGGTCCTTCGTCCTCATAACGGATACGAGGGCGTACTACGGCAGATACTACGTCAAAGTTGGGCTGTTCCGAGTCTGAACGAGCATAAGAGTTGTGCTGTCGCGCTGTGCGTCTCGAGAAGAGACCCCAAGCGTGAGCGAAATACAACAAAATAAAAAATTAAATTTAAACAACAATAGACAAATAAACAAAGTAATTAAATCCACTCAAAGGTTTCAACACAGCGATTGCTTGCTGGAACAAACTTGTCTTCTGAACAATCTCCACCGCTGGAGGATTGACAGCGAACGGCCAGAGAGAGACTATGCCGGCTACCATGGCAGCCGAAACAGCAGGACCCTTGAGGCGCGTTTTAGCACCTGCAAAGGTTCGCTTTTCCCAATCAAACTCTGAGGCGTGCTTGTCAATGAACGGAAGACCAAGGATGGCGTCGGTAGGGCATTTGTCTAGGACAAAAAATCTGACCTTACCGATCCACTGGTTGACTTAAAGGGTAATTGCAATGGACTCGTTGAGTTGGTAGCTTGCGTCGAAGGCGCTGGCTACGTTTAACGGTTCCTTGCAGCGTTCAATCGTGTGTTCAAGGCCCATTTCACGGACTACACGGCGATGAATGTACTGACTGTTGGATCCCGTATCCACAAGCGCAACTATGGATTGTTGTTTGGTGACAATATCGAACGAGATAGTGAACATCTCCCCAAGAACATAACAAGCAGGGTCTTCCTTAGCGACAGGAGCGGTTAAGGATAGGGCGGCTACCTGAGACGCCAGAGAGGGAGCAGAGTCGCTCGGTTCCGGGTCCGCGGTAATAGCCTCCTTTCGCAACGTGAGGATAGTAGAGACCGAAGATTTACCACTAATGGCGACAGCATTGCGAAGCATTTCTTTCTCGGACAAGCGGAAATCACGGTGATGACCACGTCGATTGCAGTAGGAGCAGAGCTCACTGTTACGGTTAGAACCGCGGCCAGATTGGTTGCATTCCTTCTTGATGCGAGAGTCAGAGGCCGAAGGTTTCTTAGGGCGAGAAAAGTTGCGGTTCTTAGCGGGGGCTGGTACAGGCTCCGGCGAGCGGGACGGAGAAGGAGACTCTTCTCGGCGAGAGTAGTCATGTTTCCGTCGACGGCGCTTGCGACTGGGGGAGTCTCGTTCTGTCAACAGGTTGTTACGTACACGGCGGTCAGCGGGGATTTCAGCGAGTTCCTGATCGGTGATCAGATGTGAGATGTCTTGGGTTAGACGCTCCCACAAAGCTTCGTAGTTTCCAGAGGTGTATTTTTTTCAACTCGCGCATCCGACGCCGGGCACTATCCGATAAGCAATAATAGAAGCAGTCGCATCTAAGCCTAGCTAACTCGTCGTTGTAAGGAAGGACCGAAAACCATTCGTTCAACTTTTGCATCAATTCAGACCCAGAGGTCATTCGATGGTTGAGAAAATAACGCATTCCTTCAAAAAATTGAAGAGCCGGTTTCTTACCGCCAACGAGTTGTACGTTCACCAGTTCTACGACCTTATCAGTGGTGGCGCCGGGCTTGACACTCCCGATTTTCATCTTCAAAGGTTCCGGAAGGTTGGCTTTCAACGCTTGCGCGGCGAGAGCCGGAGGAACCTTGAAAGTTTTGAAACGGGAGAAACAAGCGCCGCTTCAGACCAGCCACTTTTCAAGGGTGATGGCCGTGGGCTCATCACGAACAATATGGAGGGGTCCCTAAAGGATTGCAATGGCGTTTGCCTCCTTGATGGAGCGAGCCTCTGCGGGCAAAGCGGCCTGAGCCGGCTTCGCTGCGGCAGGGGCCAAAGCAGTTTGCTGGACTTGATGGTAGAGGCCGGCCGCTACAGCGTAGATGGTATTCCACTTATCCTGAGGATTAGTGGACGCTTGAGGATAGGTTGCAAGAACGCAGCGGCAGCCGGGGACATCCCAACAGGGGAACAAGTTGCGGAAAGGCATCGGGGGCCGCAGCGGTGGGAGGTAACTCAGGAAGAGTTCTCCCATCGGGCGGGTCGATTTCCATAGGTTCGCCTTTATCGGATCCAACTTCACGCGACGACCCGGAGGTGTCTGTGACGGGCGTTCCCATTGCAAAAGGGTCGGCAGAAGTCCCGGTCGTGGCATCAGCGACGGCGACGGGAGCTTCAGGAGCCTGACTAGGTGGGCGAGGATTATTAGAGGACTTGGTCACACGTCGAGGTGGCATGGTAGTTTGACGAGAAAACAGAGGAAGGCTTAAAAGAAAAAAATTTCGAGAAGAATCGATGAATCGATTGTGTCGCTACCAAGTGTAACGAGAGACCTTTTAATTAAATGAAGAATATAATATATAAGACCATGATTGGCTATTAAGAAGAAGGCTAACGAGAAACATCGTTCAGGCAAGTTCAGGCGTCATAACCTAGCTATTGGTTGATATCCTTAATAAGAAGTAGCAGTCAAAACTAGAAGTAGAGATAATAATAATAATAGAGAGAGGTAGAGAGAAGGCAGAAAGTGATTATAACCAATGGTAGCTGGGCTCGTCAGACCAGCTCCGTTACAACTACTATAGATACTACTACTGCTACTACTACTACCAAAGTCACGTTTATTGTTATCAAGCACAAAATAGAGTCAATTTTTTAAAAAATAGCTCCCCTTTTCAAAAGCTCGTGCCGGTTGAACTTTTGGAGTAATGACAAGGCTAAATATTCCAATTTCAGTTTCAAGTATTTTCAAGACGTCGACTTTAATAAAAATTAGAAATTTCAGTGCTCTCTGACTAGTTTTAAGCTTTCTAAAAGGAAAGATAAAACAGCGCAGTAAATGTTAAAGAATACTTGAAAGTTTTTCTAGAGGTACGAGATGAATTCTCTTTTAACAATTTTTTCTAGCCAAGTTTAGATCTGT
Organism: Geotrichum citri-aurantii; assembly: GCA_030463015.1. Lineage (NCBI taxonomy): Eukaryota > Fungi > Ascomycota > Dipodascomycetes > Dipodascales > Dipodascaceae > Geotrichum > Geotrichum citri-aurantii. Next base: position 6,257 of record JAKVQX010000731.1, read on the forward strand.
TTAAGCCTTGATTGTGATGTTATTTACTGGTAAAACTGCCATATCGACATTAGTATTTTTTTGGAAATTTAAATTTTTTCGGTTTGCCATTTATGTCGCGTACAAAGAAGACATTAATACAACAAGAATTAACCCTATTAGCGGGGCTGCATCATTCGTTACTTATTTTATCTCGCTTTAATGGCGCCGAATTTTCCACGAGCCAAGTTTGTGTGTCAAGCGAAACCCTTCAGGATCGTCACTACAGTATGTTAGGTCAAGTGGAAGAGCGTAGCGGTAAAACCTTGGCAGACTATGCTTTAAATCTGACCAAAAACATTACTCTAAAACTCATACTAAAACTAAGTTGTGAAAATGACCAAAAAAAACTCCAGAAAACATTGTTATTCAACTGAGACCATAAAGCAACCCTGTAAAAAGTTTTTTTTTTTAGATGCTCACATCAAGACAGCAGTTTTTTAATGTTGAAAAATTTTTTTTGGTGTGTTATTTTTTTTGCCTTGCTGTTATCATATAAGTTTGACCGTTTTCTGACTTTAATGTGAATTGTGTGTAATGAAAGAACTTTTTGGTGTAATGGCAATAGACTGAATAATTAATTGTTCTTCAAACCAGAATTTGAAAGATCCCATTGCCCATAATTGTTTTGAACTGACTGGCCCTGCCAAAGTTTTAAATTTTACTCACTAGATGAACAGTCAAATAGCCAACTTTGAATAGGGTCAAAACAGAGCTCAGAAAGTGAGCAAAACCATCGCTATTTTCAATTTTTTTTTCATTCCAAAAAACTGACAGTTAAAAACAGGGTTTTAATCAAGTTTGAAACAAAGAAAATTAAAACACTAAAGAAAAATGCCTTTAGTTTTAAAAAAATTATCAAAAATTCACTCAAAAATCTAAAGTGGTACGCTAAAGTCAGAAAGCTATGGTGTAAAGCTATCCATTATTTTGGAATGCCATTCGTAACTCTAATAAAGTTATAAACCAAAAATAAACAAACAATTTATACAAGGTGTTTTTCTAGCAAGCTACGTATACTGATGCTGATAAAACCTCTAATCTTTTGATAGATATACATCATCGTCATACTGTAAAGTTAAGATCTTGACCTTAGTGGGCAAGAAAACAAAATGTGTTCTGGTTCCATTTAGCTGGAGAGTCACATCTAATATTTAGGCTGGAATAAAAAAAAACCCTGCAACTAAAAGGTGAAGGATACAACGTCTTAATACTAACACTTTTTCATAAGAACAATAAACTTATCATAATATTTGCTTTCTTTAACGATGCGGAGTAAATTTCAGTGGTTACCTTCTACAACAAACAATTAATCTGAGCTTTCAAAAGAGGCAAAAAACATTGAATGGTTGTGACGCCGAAGCATCAGGTAAAAACAAAATCTAGCTCAATATCACAACTAAAAAAGAGCGACGGTGAAATACAAAAGATTCTTGAAAACATATTGGTGTTTTGATGTACAACTGTAAATAGAAAAACGGTTTCGGGAGTTCAACTACTCAACGCTGATTTTAACACATGCTTGAAACCCCCAATTAGGAATGATGCTTAGGTCTTATTGGTACCTGATTTTGTGAACTTTTTCAATTCTACATTCTGTCTATTTCTTTAATAGCCTATAGTGTATTTTCAGTGATTTCATGCACATATGTTTTTCTCTAATGTGGTTTTTGTGGCCCAGAAATATCGTTCTTTTCTTCTAAATCAATAGCCTAAACTCTTCCACAGTTTTTTTTTTTTTTCAAAGCTAGAACCAATATGTTTTTTGTCTAAATGTTGTGGTTGTAGTCCAGGATTGTTTTTCTTGAGAAAAAAAAATGAAAATTGTCTGCCTTTTTTTTATAACAACAAACGCCGTGTTTTTTTCTTCTTCAGTAAATAAGATTCTTGTAATCCAAAAATCTTGTTCTGATCCGATGCCACGTCTGAAGCAATTTCATTCTGGCACCAAGGATTTGCTATCGACAAACATAAAAATTGAACCGGTCAGTCTTTTAGTAACAGATTTCATCACAAGTTTGAACAATAGAACTGAAGCTTAGTGGACAGTGATTTTCTGATAAACATACGTTGAAAATTCTGAACAGACTTTTTCCCAAAATTTGCAAATACATTTACCAAAAATTGTAGACAAATACAAACATCACAAACGACTTGAATAGCCTTACAAGATCTATTTTGTAATTCTTTTGAAAGAATTTGTACAAAAAATTTATTATATTAAATAACAATATTTTCCTGATTTTTCTTTTCTTATTATTTTATATTTCTATTATCCTTACCAACCTCACCAACCTCACCAATCATCTTTTTGATTTTTTTTTTTGTTACAAAAACCCTCACACCTTCAAAGCCTTCAAATACGTTGACGACGTATTTTAGTTTATCAAAGCAAATAAAAAATTTGAAAAGGCATGTTACTTTTTACTTGTTTTGCTGTGACAAAAATCTAACATTTCCCAGTTTCAATCAGCTATGAGCGAATCTAAGACTACCAAGTCTTTAAAGTGGGCACTGAACCAACCCGGCAATAGCACCACGCTTCATGGAATTGCCAGTCGCTTGAATTCTCAACAATTTTCCGGTAATGCCACAAAGATTCCTTCCTTCAAGTATGGGTCTTTTCGTTTGAGCTCCAGAATTGGACACAATGAGTCTACCAACGATTTAGTCAACAAAGAATTAGCCGACACTAAAAACATCTTTGCCCATCTCGAACCTGAGTTGAGCCAGGCGGGCTTGCAAGATTCAACCATGCAAGCTGAAGCTCAAGCCATTCGTGATAAGTTTGAGGCGCAACTTGAAGCGCTCAAAGAACAAGAACAGGCTGAGATTGCCAGAAAGGCAGAAGAGCTGGCTGAAGCCATGTTTCAGCAAAAGTTGGCTGCCATTCATGAATTGGATGTTGAGTACGGCGAGTTGAAAGCCAAAAACGCTGCACTCAACTCTGAGTTCTGCAAACTGACTAGAGATTTTGCCGATTTGAAGTCAGGCTCCAAACGCCGGAATGTTCAAGCCGAGGTGAATGTTGCCAAAAAGGAGCTTGTAACGATCAAGCGGAACATCGAAACTGCTCAAAAAGCCTTGAATGCTACTAAGGCTAAAAGCCACGCCAACACCATTACTCTTTCGGTCCTGAATCAAGAGATCAAGGCCGGTCAGACTCGCAAACAAGACACACAAATTTTGTTAAACAAAGCAATTAAGGAGCTTGAAACCACCAACCAAAAAGTTGACGCTGTCAATAAAGTGCTCAAGGAAGTTAAGACTCAGCGCACTAAAGACAACAACACTCAGTTAACCTTGAAACGAGAGATTGAGTCTTTCAAGGCCCTTAAACAGAACGCTAAGGTCCAGATCATAACATCCAATAAGCAGCTTGTCTTGATCAATCGAGAGATTGATGCTGCTCAAAAGGATTTGAGGGTCATTGAGGGTCATCGCAACATTGCCGACAAGACTCTCTATAATTTGGACAGACAGGTTAAAACCTTTCAAGTGCGCAACCTGGAGGTCCAATCCCAGGTCAACGTGGCAAATGAGAAGCTTACTACCACCAACCGAAAGGTCAGTGCTGCCCAAAAAGAGCTCAAGTCTGATGAGACTCAGCGCAGCAACAACAGAACTCATTTTTCAGATTTGGAGGGTAAGATCAAATCCTACCAGGCTCGCAGACTAGTCAACCCGGCCGAGGTGGAAGGGGCCAAGAAGGAGCTTGCTCAGATCAATCAACAAATTGATGCTGCTAAAATCGAAAGGGACACCATTCTTCACCATCACACTGATGTTTATTTATCTCTTAACCAAGAACTTGAGTCTTTTAAAACTTTCAAACAAGAGACTGAGGCTGAGATAGATGTGACCAAAGAGGAGCTTGCTTCAACTAAGAAAAAAATTGCTGTTGTTCAAAGAGAGCTGGTCGATGTTGAAGCTCATATTGGCATCGGCCTCAACACTCTTTCAGAGTTGAATGAAATGGTCCCTTTTTTTGGCCAAGAGATTGCTACCTTGAACCAACAGGCTGTAGTCGTTAACCAAGAGGTTGAGCCTTGCCAGAATTCTGAAGAGAGTACTCAGTGTGTCAACAAAAAGCTTTTAATGGTTAGCAGAGGGGTTGATGCTATTCAAACAACTCCAGCAGAAACTAGCAGCGACTGCAATCATGAAGAGTGCTCTCAAGCACTCACTCCTAAAAATGTCAAGATCTACAAGACATTTGAAGACGCCCAGACCACCATGGAGAGGGCCGAGCAAAAGCTTTCTTTGACCCAACAACAATTTGATGCTTCTCAAAAGAAGTTGGAAAATATTAAGAGTCAACTCAATGATACTCACTCAGTTTTCCAAAAAGAGGTTGAGCATTTCCAATCTCTCAAACAGAAGAATGAATACGAGGTGGATGTTGCTAAAGAGGAACTCGGTGTGACTAGCCAAAAGATTGACGTTGCTAAACGGGCACTAGCTGATATTGAAGATCAGCTCAACAAAAAATATGCTTCTTTGACAGTTTTTAGACATGAGCTTATGTCCTTTCAGCACTGCCATCTAGATGTTCAGGAAGAGTATAAAAAGATTTCGAGATTCTGCATGTCCCAAAAACTCCTTTCTCAGAAAGAGCTTGGTGCGTTGCAGTTGGAAGTCCAGAAAGAGAAAGACCTTGCTATTTCAAGTCTTGATCAAACCAGAAAGGATGTTCGCAATTTAAGAAACCACAAAAGCAAAGTTAGTGTCAAAGATCTCTTGTGCCAAACATCAATGTCTAATAGCACCAGTCTCCAAAAGAATTCTTCAAGTAATAACCTCGCAGACTTTACCCCCAAATCTGCCATCAAAGATGAGGAAAAAAAGTCTTTTTTGCCAGAAAAAGTTGAAGAAACTCAAAGCCTCACACCGCTAGAGATGACGGGCAATGCAAACAGTTCAAAAGCCCCAAGCCAAAGCACAATTAAAACTGACATCCCATTGCTCAAAGAAACACTTCAAACAACTCTAGACGCGATTAGAGTAGGAGTCACTGAGAGAAAGTCAAAGGCCAAGTTTAAATAAGAACTGTCGTTATTCACGGACTTGTTTGAACATTGGTAGATTTTTTTTCTTTGATTTCATTTTTTTTTTTCATTTTTTTCTGTTCAACCTTTTTGCTTTGATTTTTTTTCATTTTAATTAGTTCATTTTCGTTTTGATTTTATTGTTTTTCTTTGTCGTTACACCAAAAAAAAAAAAAAAAAAAAAAGAGTTGAAAAGAATTGAAAAAATTATTAAAAATGAGTTGAAAAAGAATTGAAAAAAAAAAAAAATTGCTTTTCTGTTTTACTGTCATTAGACACAAGTGATGCCA
>JAKVQX010000732.1:0-11592 GCA_030463015.1 Geotrichum citri-aurantii
AAGTTACACATACAAAAAACATAATAACAAAAGATATACAAAGAAGACATTAATTCAAAAACAACTGAAACGAGTATCACCACCACTTAACCTCTCGGTGCTGCTCAACACTAAACAGGGGTTTCAAGCAGTTGCAAGCTTCTGGAAGTTGAGGGACGAAAGTATCTCGACTTTGTCACACCGTTGCTAAGTTTTCCTTATGAACGCTTGCTAAAACCACTGTGGATTATCACTTTCTGACGTTTTTTCCTGACTTGTGTGAGTTGTTTTTAGATGGAAAATTAGCATATTGTCCTTACATCAAGAAAGTTACACATACAAAAACATAATAACAGAAGATATACATCGTTCGCTTGATTAGAGCAGCTTGTTAAGGTTTTTACTGATTGTCAATTTCTGGTATCGACCTACCGGGTTTTATGTATCTCAGGTTTCCCTTGACACATGGAGCAATTCATGGGGAATCCGGCGCCATCAAATGCTGATACTACTTGTGCGCGTTGAGAGCGCTACCTTGAGAGTCTCTTAGAGACAAATGTTTTTGAATTAATGTCTTCTTTGTATATCTTTTGTTATTATGTTTTTTGTATGTGTAACTTTTAGATGTAAGGACAATAAACTGATTTTCTATCTATATAATTTGCGGTGAAATGGTTAGTATTAAACATTTTTTAAATGGCTTTAAAAGAAAAATAAAAATGTTTTTTAAGGTCAAATTTAGAGATAAGTTTAGAACTATTCAGGACAGTTGTTTGAACCGAGCACTTTTTGCGGTTGATCGAACGCAGCCAACCGGCTGAAGGCAACCTTAAAGAACTGTTTGCTAGAGTCAAGCAAATGGATGGTATTTACAATGACATGTGTTGAAGTAAATGGGTTCATGGGGAATCCGGCGACATCGAATGCTGGAACCACTTTAGCGCATTGAGAGCGCTACTTTGAGAGTCTCTTAAAGAAAAATGGTTTTGGATTGATGTCTTTTTTGTATATCTGTTGTTGGTATGTTTTTGTATGTTTACTTTTTGACGCGAGAACAATAAACAGATTTTCTGTCTAAGTGCTTTCATTCCTTTATGACTGACTTGAGATCAGCTCTCCAAGGTTTTTATTTCAAAAGTAAAAAATCTGATTCGATAATTCATTTCAAATTTTTTCTTAATAACTTTCACTATCCGGCGCCACCGAATGCTGAAACCACTTTTGCGCGTTGAGAGCGCTACTTTGATAGTCTCTTAGAGACAAATGTTCTTGAATTAATGTCTTCTTTGTACGTCTTTTGTTATTATGTTTTTTTTATCTGTTACTTTTTTGATGTAAAGACAATAAACTGATTTTCTATCTATCTATTTATCTAACCTTCACTAATTTCAATTTTTTTTTGATTTATCTTAAAAAAAATGGGTTTCTCTTGCGGCTAATTCATATTCTCTAGTCTTCCTATAATACTTGTACGCGCTTTAATTCACAGACGCTTTACAAATAGTTCAATACCCAGATAAGCCTGGCCATTGCAACTTTTAATAGTACGTGTTAAGATCTGTATTTTGTCTCCATTTCACAATTTTATAATTAAAAATAACATTTGTTTAAATTTTTGAACTAATGATACGTTTGTTTGCTTTATTTGCTTCTGGTATTTTTTGGAGGCTTGCTCTACACATTGGGACGAAAGGCTTGTCCGGACATTTTTGACAACTTCAATTGTGAATAAAATTAAACTCATAATTTTTTTAAACACCAGATACATCATGAGCCAAAATAAGTTTGTCGTTTGTTATGGGTTTTCTAGATTGGTCTGTAGAAGCCTCTCCTTTTACTTTTTTTCAATTCATTTTGGTACCGGGTGGATTGATATGCGATTAAACGCCTTGAAGTCGAGGAAATAGCCGCAATCTTCCGTGCCTGCTTTAGATTGGACTTTAACTTGCAATCTTCCTTCTTTAAAAACAGTTCATTTCAATTGAATCTGCTTTCTAGCAATTTTTGGGATTCTTATTTCTCAATTTCCGTTTTGTTTGAGGTTACGGGGTTAGAATTTCATCAACTTCCGGCTCAATCGCTGACTCCTCTTGTGCAGATCATGAGACGTGACATTATTTTGATGTATTTGTCTTCTATGCTCAGCCAATGCAAAATCTTGAGCGTTGTCTTAGTATGAATATCATCTTTATTTTCCTATGATAGTTTCGGGACTGTATGCGTAACTTCTGACCCAAATATAGGCCTCCAAAAAAAAGCCTTGATGGGATCTAAACCAACACTGAAATCGAAAGAAATCTGCCTTCTAACTAGAATCTTAGCGTAAACCAAGCAAGAGCTGTCAACTGGCTTAAGAATCTCAATCATATGAAAAGAGAAATATAAGGGGATGACTTTTTAACTCATTAATGTGGCCATAACACAGTCTGAAGTGTGCGACAGAGGCCCATCCACTTATAGGATCGACCATTTGTCTCCAGAAGAAGGTAAATGTTCTGAAACCCATTTATGAAATACAAAAATTTGTTTATGAAATCTGTAGGAAATGTTGCGCTATCAAATTCCTTTGTAATGGTTTTAGAAAACCAGCTTTTCATTTGATGAACACCTATATAGATAAACAGAGGGTTTCCAGCTTTTCCGGTCCTTGAAATCATTTTCAGAACCGTCACTAGTAAAGAAAATTCATGAAAAATAAAATGAGGACCATCATCAGGCAATAATAGCTGCAGTCCTTCGGTTGTCTCTCCAATCTTAAATCCGACTTTATCTAGATTCCAAATGTCATCTGGGAGGATGTTAAAGATGTTGATATAGTATGTGTAAAAGTAGTAAAATAGCGAAATGAGCTTTTCACCATTTTACCGAACCCTTGGAATGTTCACATGTTTACTTTCAGGTGTTTGCACCGGGACAGGAACCATAGAAGCCAACTTTTAGATAACGGTTTAGAGTTGTTAGATGAAAATTCAACACGCTTCAGTTTTCCAGCAAGTATTCTTGTCTCAATTCGACTCAGGAAAGCTTTCTTTTAAGCTCTAAAGATAAAAAAAATTCCTTCTTAAATTTGCTCTTTATGTTCAGAAAAAGCCCTGTTGTCTTTCCAAACCTCCGTTTGGGGGTTTTTTTTTGATCCATTGAGTCTACAGTAAAGGGTTGAACGGGGGATTCCAAATTCATCAAAAAAATTTCTAAACAATATCGTGTTTTCTGATGAAAGGTTTGATTTCATAGCATTTTTAAACTGATCTTCTTTTTTTTTCTTTTTGAAAATAATTAAAAAATTGGCAAATTTAGGTATACTTATAAATGTTTTTATTTTCATGTTTTTTTTTTCCATTTTTGCAAATATTCCAAAAGAATGTCCGTATTAGCCTTTCAGTTGTAGAACAAGTTTAAATAATACATCAGACTTCTACCTACACTACGTTGTAAATACACATGGAAATTTTAAGTCATGCCAAGAAATTGAATTAATTTTGTTCCCTTGGAATTTGCCGCATACCATGGAAGTGAAAATAAAATGCCCAAAGTTTTGATATGTTTGAATAAAAAAGGAAATATTATCTATCTACCAAGTTGTAAAGCACGCTGTGGTTTCTAAAATTAGCACTACCACCAACACGCGCAACTAACCGACCCAGGGTTTACCGACACCTTGAAAAAAAAAAAACCTCCAAAAAAAAAAGAAACTTTAAGACGTGATGACGGAGGCTGGATGGTGAACAGTTTAAATAGTATTCTAGTGAGTGATATCCAGCAATGTTAGACTGATAACCCCCAGCCATTAAAAATTATTTGATTCGATCTAACCGAGCTAGGTGCGTTGTAAACAACACAGCCGTTGTTGTTTTTTTTAACACTATCGTAAATAAAAACCATAAAAAGTTTAATTAAAGACCAGGACACAAACATCAAAAAATACCAAAAAAAAAAAAAATTAAAGCATTAAAACATCAAAATTTCAAGTAAACAAAAATTAAATAAGTAGAAGAGTAATAAGAAAATAAAAAAAATGGAAATAATACAATTCAAAATTACAATACTACTATAAATGAATAAGAAAAATAAATAAAAAACAATACAATAAAACAGTGAAACAATAAAATATAAATATAAAAAATTGAAAAAAAAAAATCTATACATAGATGTTTATATCTAATAATAATTAAAATAATTTTATTTTAAAAAAAAATGAAGAAAAAAAATTTCGTTTATAACTAAAACTGAAAATACCGAAAATAAAACAAAAAAATAAAAAAAACTGAATCATCTGTTGGCATCAAAAACAAAACCTCCTATTCCTCCTTCCCTGGCCCAAAACTCGTTTGTCTCCTTCCTTCCTCCTGAATCCTAACACGACCACCACATTTCTTTTAACTCTTTCTCGCATAACCCTCTGCTTTTTGCTTCCCTTTTCATAAAAAAGGCCAACTGTACTCATCTCCCTTCCCCAGACCTTGAATTCTATTAATATCATCATCATTTTTCTCAGCTATGGAAGGGCTCGGCATCAAGACCACCTTTGACAACGGTAGCAACAATCTATCAGGATCGCCAGCCATGCTCTCCAAGTACCCTAACGGCACCAGTACCGGTACTGAGCACAACAAGCAAACCATCAAAAGTATAAACACCAGCAATGATGACGACTTTTCCTACGAGTACTATGATCTGGACAACAGCCACGTTGTTAACAACAAACCCTATGGCGACGACGAAGATTACGACGACGACGACGACGTAAACAGTATCCAAGCCAGCCCCATAGATATTGCTCCGAGAAAAGATCTGCCCACTCGGGCTTTGGATCACCAATCCCCTGGCAGAAACAGCATTCAGCAAGTTAGCAACGAAAACAAATACACCTCTCCCAGCAATATTTCCCCTTCTGTTGCCCATAACAACGCCCAGACTTCGTCTCCTTCTAGCATCCCCAACCACCCATCCTCTTTGCCGCATTCTGAGAGCCACGATAAGAATACGTCTGCGGTGGCCAAAGTCCGTAGTATGTTTCCCGGGTTTGGCTCTTACAAGGCCCTGAACAAATCATCTACAACGCAGATCGACCAGACTGCAAGTCCCTACATGTACTCAAACGAAAGCACGACGTCGGTTGTCGAGGCGCCCCACTTTCAGCGCGAAGAGCCAAAACAGCCAAACTTCACCAAGGTTGATCTAGACCCATCGTACAAGCCGCAGGTGATTCAAGTGACTGATGCGCCAGAATCTAACACCATGTCGCCATCCTTGGACCCGAACCGCAACGAGGACGAAGTGAACCATCATCTCCTGCGCTCAAAAACCAACTCAGAGTCTTTGGACTTTGTGCCCAACTTACGACCGGCCATTGATACGGTTGGCTCGCGGCTACGCTCTACCGGCGTACCATCCCCTGCTACGTTGATGATGACTAAAAGCCAATACGAAAAGTATCGGCAGTCCAAGGGAGACAAGGACGATGACTCTGCTGGAGAAAGCGACGATGATGACGACGATGATGAATACTCACAAAAAGCGCGGGCCCGGGGGGTGCTTGAAGATGATGAGTCTAAAAAGGAGGACATCCGCATGAGAATGAAACAAGACGCGCATTTGTCTGTCTACAGACAAAAAATGACCAAACTGACTGGCTCGCAGATTGGTTTGTCTAACATCAACACAGGTTTGCTTTCTAGTAACAGCAACCTGCCATCCGGCGATGATGGATTTGACTTTGACTCAGATGAAGATTACGATGACGTTCCTTTAGGCATTCTGAAAGCGCATGGTTTTCCTACTTCGGGCCGCCTCAAGACCATGAAGTCTCATACTAACTTTGGCGAGGAACCCAATCTGGCGTTGCCGCAACCAGGAGCATTTGGCCGGCTGGCAGGTGACACGGCCTCGTTGCGCTCATTCCAATCCAATCTCGGTGCTCCACCTGTGATCGCTCCGGAGCTTGAGGAAGGTTATCTGGCAATGCGTAATCAATCCAGCGCTAACATACCTGGGTTCAATAGTAGTGTGCCTATGAATCGTGGTCTTGTGGGTGAGATTGCCCGTGAAGAGGAGGCCAAGCGCACTCGCAAGAATATGATGAATAACATTTTGGCGCAACGGACGGCCACGATGAGCGGCTCCATGCTTGACATCAACGACAACGGATCGATATACAATGCCAACCAGAACAACACCAGCAGTGGAAATGCTAGTGGAAATGCTAGTGGTAATGTAAGTGGCAATGGTGGTAACACTGGCAGCGGTGGTAAGCCCAACGAGATCCAGCTTCAGCTTCATCAAATGATGCAGATACAGACACAGATCCTTCAGCATATGGCGACCAACCAAACCAACCAGATGACGATGCTATCGACGCCAGGCCGGATGACACCCATGCAGCAGCAGCTTGCGCCAACAAAGAAGATGTGGAGCAGCTTCGACGTAATGAATTCTGGAATGCGACCAAATGGTGCGCCGTCAATCCGGTCGGTTGCGCCGTCGGACAACCACAGCATCCGCTCTTTTGGTGGCCACCAAGCGGCACAGCAGCAGCCTGGCCGCCCCATGCAACAGATGCATCAGTCGCACAGCAGCGTTCCGACTATTGATGGCTTCAGATTCCCGTCGAACTCACCGCAACCTGGCGGTGTGCCGCAGCATCAGCAGACTGTTTCTGGGCCCGGTGCGCCTGGCTCTAACGGCGTGAACCATCAGAAACAGGGCTCGGTAGGCACAGCGCGGCTGGTAGGCGTGAGCGCCGACAATGATGACGATGACGACGACGAGGACGAGGCTGGTTGGAAAGAGATGGAACAACGCAAGGAGCAGCTTAGACGATTGTGGAAGGCGCAACCTGCCGTTGTGCTCTAGACGGACGGATGAAGGGGGAGGAAAAGGAAGGCCAATTTGCACTACATATTCTTAATCATACAACTACTACTCTCACTAGCGTAATAAAAAAAAATTCAAGAGGATTATTTTAATATATTAACATTCATTTATATTAGATCAAACTGATGATTTTGTACTCAAAGTCCAGGTCATGTAGAGCAACGACGGGGTTCTGTTTCTACAAATCGTGTTAATTTTTTTTTTTTTTTTTCGTTTCAGTTTGACCGTAAGAGATGCTCTAACAAAAATTTGAAAAAAAAAATCAAATCACTGAGCTGGCAGTTTCAAGTCTCAAGGCTGGTGAGACCCATCCGTCTGTTTTTTCTTACTTTTTTTCAATCTTTCATGTCTAGACATTTATATGTGTTTGATTTCAATCAGGTACACTTCCGCTAAATGCGTGCTTGTCTGACAAAATAATTAAAAAAAAAAAAGTTCTTGATCTTTTTTAGCAACAAAAGGGTTAAGCCCACCACCAACATCAACAATAATAACCTTTCCGTCTTTTTTTTTTTTTTTTTTTTTTTTTTTTTTTAAAAAATTTCAGACTACAGGTACAGGACTGGACTATTTATCTTAATCTTTTTCAATTAGTCTTTTTTTGGAGACCAATAAACACACTGCTGACAGGACCATTTCAAAAAAAAAAAAAACAACAACCCATAAACAAACAAAAGAACTAAAACAAAAAAAATGGTAGTGGTAAGTACTGCAACGGCGTAAGGCAGTTATGAGGTTGTTGATGCTTGAACGCGCTCGGTAATTGGAGACCAACACACACACTAACGCATCATCCGTCAATGTAGCTTGGAACTTTAAGCAGCTCAAGCTGGGCCAATAGTGACTCAGACGACGATTCTAAGAGCGAAAAGACCGCAGCCGCCAACAAATCTAAAGTACCTGCCAACACGTCGGTACCAGCAGCAGCAGCAGCAGCATCATCATCGCCACCTAAGAAGCCGTCACTCCCCCCGACCAAGGGCTTGAGTGGCTCGCGCTGGGCTGACTCCGACTCCGACGATGAGCACCCCGCACCCTCTCCAGGTCGTGCTGCCGCACCCCAACCACGGAGCAGTCCGACCAAGAAGAATAATAAGAGCCACGACGCCGCTGATGCGGCGGATGATGGAATCGCAGAAGATCTCCGCAAGCGCCTAACACTGCCGCGACACGATGACCCTGACTCCGACCGACATAAAGAAAACCGCGACACCACCACCACCACTACCAGTGTCCACGCGGCGGCTTCTACTAGCAAATGGGCGCAAGAACGCGAGCGTAATCAAAAGGCGCGACTCACTAAAACCGGCAATCTTTCGTGGCGCGCGCAGCTCGATGACGACGATCTGTTCAGCAGCAGCAGCAGCAAGTCCGGCTGCAGTGGCGACAGCGGACGGCAGGTGGACAGAGAAGGCCACAACCGACGTGACGCGGGCCGGGGCAGTAGCAACAACAATAACAACAACTACAACAGCAGGAGACGGGACAGCAATGAGTGTAACTGGGGCTCGGCCGGTCGCCGCGATAACGGCGATGGCAGGGCCAACTCGCGGTGGGACGACAACAGTAACGACAGAAGCCAGGCGGCATGGCGAAACAACGGCGACAGAAACTGGGGCCACAACAACGGTGGTGACAGTTTACGCCGAGACCACGGTAGCGACAATTGGAACCATGGTGGTGCCCATCGGGATGACAACCGAGACTGGGGTCATCATCGCCGCGACGACAACAATTCCGCCAAGCGCCTGGGCTCTTCTTCCTCTCACTCGTCTCATTCTGAAACTAAACAGAGCCAACCTCATGGTGTCAACGACAGGACTCGGGCAAATCATATTGATCAGTCGGTGTCTGCTGCTACTACAAAGTCTGATAAAAAGGTAGATAATGGTGGAGATGATCGTGATGCTACATCCGCGACCAACAATACTGCAGGAAGATCGCAAGCGCTTGAGAAGCTAATGAACACTAAAATTGGCCATTTTGACTGGGCTGAAGAAGATGACTTTTAGCCCTAAGAGATCTTTTGGTTATTTCTCTCTTTAACTCTTTTTTTTTTATCTTGGTTTTTTAAATATAAACAATTTTTCTTTTAGAAATTTTGATTTGATTGTGCTGGTTGATGTTCAACTAAACAAAAGATGCTGATAATATGGTTTTTTTTTTTCAGTGGTGAACACAAATAGTTAGGACCTGTAATCATGATCCAAAACAACTTGTGCTAAAACATTGTTTAAAAATAAAAAAAACCAAACTTTTTTTAGTAGCATATCTCGTGTATACCATGCTCATGGCTACTTTTTTTGGCAAATTATCACATTAGTAAAGCTATTCAGGTTCGACATGTGTATTTAAATATGAAAAAAAAAACTGGGTGTGGGTTGAATACATAAGGTTGTTGTTGGTGTTGTCGATGTTGATAACTTGTGATAAGAAATTTAAATGGTAAAAGTAAAGGATGTATAGTTAAGAGTAAAACTGCTGCGCTGATGGTTTTTTTATTGCTAAACACATCTTATTCAATTTCAATTTGCTATTGTTTTTTTTTTTTTTTTGCTGTAGTATGATTTTTACAAAATATGGTCCTAAATTTGAAAAGCACACACGCTTCTTCCCAACCCTTTCTCTTTATAAATAACAATTATATATTAGTTACACAAACAACTGAAATTAATTTTTTAATTTAAAAAGAGGACATTTTTTCCTTTTTAACTTCATACTTGGAAAAAAGACTTGCAACTAATTGTTTTTTTTTTTGTAATTTTAATTTCAATAAATCATTTTTTAAAAAAAAGATATTGGATTAAAAAAAGAAAAAAAAAGAGACACCTACACAAACACTCAGATACAATAAAGTTCACACCAAATGGCGCTAGCGTTGAGCTTATGCATTGTGGCTGCATGCAAAGGGTAAGTGTGCATGCACACACAACATAACGCTTGACAAGCTTTCGCAATGGTAATTAACTAAAGCGCCGTTTTTTTTTTTTTTTTTTTTTTTCTCAACTATGAAAACATTAGGTCTTCAATGTCTGGCTATGTAAAAAAATTTGTAAAATTTCAATGGTAATTGTTTTCTGTCACTTTTAAAAAAAATCTTTCACGACTGTTATTGATCGATTTATGATTAATTCTGTAATCTTTTTGCTTCGAGTCTTATCGCATTACAAAATCTTTACAGACCAAAGTAATTGTATTTAGGGTATTTAATCTTATTTTTACTACACCAAACACCCCACCATACACAAAAAAAAAAACGTGACTGATAAGCTTTAGAAACCAAGTTTTCATTAAATTTTTTTTATTTTTTATTTTTCTTTCCGACACACGCCTTAGGCAAGAAGAGGCTCAGTCTCTGAACCCCGCTGGCTGGACCCAGGGCCAGCTTCACCGGCTCCCACGAGCGGCGCATTGTTGTTCTTACTAAATACCTGGTTGTACATGATGACCCCACTTAGCAACAGCACAATGCTTGCAATGACAAAGGCTAAAATCCACTGAAGCGCAATAAGCTTCACCATGATCTGGTCAATGCCAATACCATAAACGAGGAAACTTAGCAACAGGCCAAACGTCCAATCTTTGTATAGGGCCAGCAGCAAAAATGGACCAAATAGGTACTCAAAAATAAAAATGTTGGACAGAATGCGCGCCAGCAGACTAAACTCGTTTTTGTGGTCATGGCCGTGGTCATGACGGCTGGTAAACATGAGGAAACCGTTCCACAGGATGGCGTAAAATAGCCACGAGAAGGGGAACGATGATAGTGGGAGATGTACGTAGAGGAGGCCGGTGCTGGTGCGGTATGAGCGCTCGCGGACATAGAACGAAAACATGTTGATAAAGTTGATGACAATGATAATCTCAGCAATAATGTAATAGTGGCGGAGGAATAGTAAAACCCAAGTCAAATGCAGCACATTGAACAAAATAATATGGGTCAGGAAGGTATTTGATGGAATGGCAATTTGATCGCGAGTAACTTTTACAAGGAATATAAAATGGGAAAGCGTGAATGCAGCCCAGAATGTAATGATAAAAGCAGAGATAGACGTAAAGGGGGTATCGTGAATGTGATTTAGACGGGGCAAGAAATCAAACACCGAAAAGTATGTAGACATTACAAACGAGACCGAGGACAGGATGATAGCGGACCTGTAGGCCGAGTTGTTTATAGTTGATTGTGTGAGAGGCATTGTGATGGTATTAGATGCTGGATGTGCTGACACTATTGGACATTAGAGAAGAAAGAAATCCGATAAAAAATTTCTGTCGAGTGGGCTATATGAGTGTTATAAATAATAATGAAATGGGTGCTATCACGAACATGATTGAACTCTTTTTTTGATTTCTTCTTCTTTTCTTTCCCCATATTTAAAGCACACATGATTTAGGCACTTCTACATGTTGAGCAAGCAAAAAACATACAGTAAAATAAAATTAAACAAAAAAAACAAACTATGTTTATTAAGAAATGCTGGTGTATGGCTGAATACTGGAGTCAGACCCCACTATTAGTTTAATTCAATTTTTATATATTATTGTTTTTTTGTTTTTGATAGATTGATAGTTGCCGTTCATTGATAAAACATGATTTTTAATTAGATATAGATATGTGTGAGTAATAGAGGTGATTAAAGAAAAGTTAAACTGCTCCACGTTACAGAGATCCTTTTTTTTTTTTTCTGCAACGCAGTTACGAGCAGCGTTAAGGCCAGCTCCACGCGAAGTGCCATGTCC
>JAKVQX010000733.1:0-11579 GCA_030463015.1 Geotrichum citri-aurantii
AAATAATTATTTCTGAGAAGCTTCTGGGGATCCTCCTAACCAACAATAATCTTTACATGATTAAGATCCCAAATAGGACCCTTCCTGCAAAACAACTTATGATACTAGTTATTGTCTGTTAGTTGTTCCCTGTAGGCTTCTCGGTCTTTATAGCCAATCAGTTTATTTCATTATATCTTTAGAGGAACCGTCCCTCGTTACAGTAGCACAATCCCTACACCAAATGGGCTTACAGCAAATAGGTTTAGGACTTGTAATTGATTATTGAATAAAAACTGAAATTTTTGAAATTGGTGTTAACATGAAACTTCAAGTTTTGTTCTACACAATCTCTAACGTTTTTGTATAACTCATCATAGTACAATCAAAAAAAAATTTGAGTTTTATCGTTTAACCTTCTAAGTTTTGTTTGCCATCTAAGTCTTCTCTTGACACATGGAACTTTTCATTGAGAATTATGCGCCATTAATTGCAGTAACCACCTTTGTTTGCTAAGAAAACTACTTTCAAAGTCTCATGAAAACTAAAGGTTTCGAAGTAAAGTCTTGTTTATGAATTTTAGTACTTTTGAGTGCATTAAAATTTGTGATCTTAGTTAATGTTTATTTGTCATTCTTCTGTTGAAACAGCACAAGGCACATCTGGGTTTGGATTCATTGTGGTTTGGTTGACAAGTCTAATCTTTACTGACTGTTATGTCACCCTTCAGTTTTAGGGATTTAATTAGAACTGTTATCAATTTTTAATAAAAATAGCATCGAGTCTACTTTTGTTATAAATTGATAGAAAATCAGTTTCATTGTCCTTACATTGCTTGTTTCTCCATTTATAAATTGTATGTGATTGGTCAGAATAATTTTATTGGAACAGTTCTAAGTCTTAATGCTAATTCAACACGTTTGTACGTAGTTAATTTTTAACAGCATACAAGTAGCAGTTTACTGAGCATTCAAAGACTGGTTCTAGGCAAAAAAAAAATTATGGCCAATTTTAGGCTTTAAGCAGTAGAGAGACAAGTAATTAAAAATTTCAATAGAAAAAACTTTTTTTTGCTTCAAAATCTTAAACTATTGTCTGTTCTAAAAATCAGGGCGTAACTTGAATAAATGGTCAGGTTCTTTCTAAATATTCTCACAATTTCTTCTTTTGCTGATAATTTTCTGGCCCAAAGCAAAAAAAAAAAAAAAAATACTAGTTCAACTGTTCGAAATAGTTGGTATACAGCTACTTTGTGCTGTATTCCCTAGGTTTTCTTTTTTCGCTACAATTTAAGTCTGTTCATAATAAAACTTTAGAATTTTTACCTAATGGATGTTTGACATTGAGTGTTTCTATTAAAAACATAGTTGAGTTGTCGATTTAAAAGATCCGTGTGCATAATAATTTCTGTGGTCAAAAACCTTTTTGTGTGACAAACAAAAAACAACTCTTTTGTGAAATGTAAATTGGTGACCGATATGAATCAACCTTGATTAAACAAATCTTACACTTCAATCATCAGTACATTTCAGGCAATTGATAATTATTATGAAAATTAACAGCACAACCCATTTGAATTTTAAAAATCCTTTAAGAATTTATATCTTTTTTCAAACCTTTGGCATTTTTAAAGCTATCTAAAGCATGAGCCTGACTTTTCTAGTGACCAGGGTTAGGTGAGTATAAGTTATAAATTTCAAGTTTTATTTTTAGGTTGTGTCTTACAGCCCTTCCTATACTGTCACCACCACCACACAAAAAAATTTTCTTTCTGTGAAAATTCCATTTCCTCACCTTCACTTCCTCTCTCAGCAACTCATCCGCAAAGTCAAACCAAAATGGCATACGTTCAAAACTACATGGTTGTCGATGGTGTCCTTAAGGACCTGGTCGAAGACATTGCCGCTTACATCGACAAGTTGAGCCCCGAAGGCTCTTTTTCCTCTTTTATTCAGGAACGTCTCGTTGACTCTGATGAGTCTGCCTTCAACAACCCCGAGGAGGTTTTCAAGGCCATCGCCGAGCGCAGTGCCGTTCTTTCTCAGGCTCCTGAACGCGATTTTGAGCCTCAATACAACCTGGTTCTTCATATTCTTACTTTCTCTTCGAACCTGACCGCTATTTTGCCTATTGTGCTCAAGAACTTGTCAACTCCTCCTTCATACGCCAATGGTCCTATCCTTTCCTTGGCCGTTCTTTCTAACTTATTCAACATTTTACCTGTATCTTCTCCTCTTAGATATCAAGTTTTCTTGACTATTTTGGAGACTGCTGCCGCCACCAACAACTTCAGTTTGATCGTCGCTCAACTCAAGAATCTCCCTACCTGGCTCCAGGAGTGGAATGCCGACGAGCAGGCCAGCAAAGATCTCTACGTCAGAATCAGCGACATTCTCACCGATTCCCACGACTCACAAATCGCCTACCAGTACCTTCTGGCGGCAGTCTCATCACAATCGTCGAGCTCATCGCCAAGCCCTCTTGCTCTCAAGCTTGTACAGATCGCCCTCACCTCCGAGTCCATGTTTGATTTCGACGACCTGTTTGCTCTCGAGGCCGTACAGGCTTTCAAATCCTCTTCTGCCGATCTTTACTCACTTCTAGAAAACGTTGCTACCGGTAACTACAAGTCATTAAAATCTGTTGACGATAAGCTTTTAGCCGAAAACAAGTTCGACCGTGCTCAACTCGACCGCAAGGCTCGCATTCTGACCTTATCTAAAACCGCATCGCAAGCTACTCAGCGCACTATTTCATACTCTGTCTTTGCTTCTGCCATCGAGGTTAGCATTGACGAAATTGAAGTCTGGATTATTGATGCCATCAGAGCCGGTCTCATCGAGGGTCGTCTTTCTCAAATGTCTCAGAGCTTCAGTGTTCATCGTGCTACTCCTGTCGGCACTTTTGGTGCTGAAGAGTGGAAGGTGATTGATACCAAGCTTGCTAGCTGGAGATCTGGCTTAAAGGACATCTTGAATGTGTTGAAGAACGCTAGAGAAAACGCTGAGAGAGGCGAAGAGAAGATTAAGAAACAGCAGCAGCAGCAGCAGCAACAGGCTGTCGCAGCTAAATAGGCTGTTAAATGGAACAAAAGTTTGAAAAAAAGAAGAATTTAAATGGTTAATATATGTTAGAATTTGATATGTTTAAATTTGAACTGATCTTGAATCACGGATCATAAATAAATGAAGTCCTGTAGAAGTTAGATCATATCATGTTTTATGTCTGAAGTACTATTGTGACAAGCCCTAAAACCCTAGTTGTAAAGATTTTTTTTTTCCTTTTCAGAAATTCTTCCAACAGCAGTCAAGCTGACTACTAACTTATTTGTAATCTTGTTGTAATCTTTAATAATCAACATTTTTCATGAAAAAGCAATTATGCTCTGCAAAACCTTTGCGTCAACCATTAGTGAGTAACCACTCCGCACCTTTGAAAAATTTTTACCACCTTCCCAGCCCAAAATTTTTTTCTACTTCCTCCTTCTTCTCTTCCTTTCCCTTTTCCTGCCTGTGCTGGTATATCATCAAACAATAACCAAAAATGTCCCACCGTAAGTACGAAGCCCCCAGACACGGTTCGCTCGGATTCTTGCCCAGAAAGAGAGCTGCTCGCCACAGAGGTAGAGTTAAGTCATTCCCTGTTGATGACAAGACCAAGCCCGTTGGTTTGACTGCCTTCCTTGGTTACAAGGCTGGTATGACCACCACCGTTCGTGATCTCGACAGACGTGGTTCCAAGATGGACAAGCGCGAGATTGTCGAGGCTGTCACTGTTGTCGACACTCCTCCTCTCGTTGTTGTTGGTGTTGTTGGTTACATTGAGACTCCCCGTGGTCTCCGTTCCCTCACCACCGTCTGGGCCGAGCACTTGTCTGATGAGGTCAAGAGAAGATTCTACAAGAACTGGTACAAGTCTAAGAAGAAGGCTTTCACCAAGTACGCCAAGAAGTACGCTGAGGGCGGTGCTGCCGTCGAGCGTGAGCTTGAGAGAATCAGAAAGTACGCTACTGTCGTCCGTGTTCTTGCCCACACCCAGATCCGCAAGACTCCTCTTGGTCAGAAGAAGGCTCACCTCGCCGAGATTCAGATCAACGGTGGTTCTACTGAGGACAAGGTTGCTTTCGCCAAGGAGCACTTTGAGAAGACCGTCGATGTCGCCTCTGTTTTTGAGCAGGACGAGAACATTGATGTTATTGCTGTTACCAAGGGTCACGGTTACGAGGGTGTTACCCACAGATGGGGTACCACCAGACTTCCCAGAAAGACTCACCGTGGTCTCAGAAAGGTCGCCTGTATTGGTGCTTGGCATCCTTCCCACGTTCAGTGGACTGTTGCCCGTGCCGGTCAGAACGGTTACCACCACAGAACTTCCGTCAACCACAAGATCTACAGAATTGGCCGTGGTGATGACGAGTCTAACGGTGCCACCGAGTTCGACCGCACCAAGAAGACCATCACCCCCATGGGTGGTTTCGTCAGATACGGTGAGATCAAGAACGACTTTGTCATCCTCAAGGGTTCCATCCCCGGTGTCAAGAAGAGAATCATCACTCTCAGAAAGTCTCTTAAGGTCCACACCTCTAGAAGAGCTCTTGAGAAGGTTCAGCTCAAGTGGATCGACACTGCCTCCAAGTTCGGTAAGGGTAGATTCCAGACTCCTGCTGAGAAGCACGCTTTCATGGGTACTCTCAAGAAGGACCTTGAGTAAATTTAATAATCTTTTTGTTTGTTGTTTTATATAAATGTGTGTGTGTAAGGACTTCAAAATGTATTATTGGATTTATTTGTTAAACTAAATGAACTTGTAAATCATTATTTTTAATTGTTTTGTTTATATGGAAATATCGACAGGAGCAGCGTTTGCAGGCGTGGCAGAACCAAATCCAGAGCGCTGATAGAACGTCTCCCATATTTCAATCGCCTCCTTTTGGGCCTCAATGGCATTCTCCAAAAATAGTTCAACAGAGTCTCTAAAATCCTCAGCTTTTTCGCGCTCAAATCTTTCCAATTCTTTGACAATGCGGGAGCTAATGTCGTCAAAAGCCACTCTCGCATTGACCACAACCTTGTCTTGAATTTCAACATCCTGCTTGATCGAGTTAATCTTGTCTAACAACGTAGTTGTCTTGTTTCTTGTGAGCTTCTCAAGCTGGTGTTTGCGCTTGGACAGCTCTTGCTCAGCGGACTGCAGCGTAAAATAGGACTTCTGACGTTGCGAGAAAACGGTTCTCACTGAGTGAATTAATCTCAAATATTCCTCGATAGTAGTCGATATAGACATGGAGTCCTGGAGCGATTGGCGGTAGTAGATGTCGCGAATACGCTCTTCAACCGATGAAAAATTCTCAATTATATCCGAAAAGCCCTTAGAAAGTTCAACCTTAGATAATGTCGCCAAAATGTTGGAAAACTCGTGCGTCACATCACCCAGCTCTTGACGCTGCACGAGAACAAGATCTAATGACTTAGCCAAGTACTTGAACTGCGATTCTAACGAGTCAATGTATTTTTTCTTGTCAGTGAAGAACTGATCAGTTTCAACAAACTTGCTCGAGAAAGAAAAACCAAACGAGCCCATAAAACCGCTGCTCTTATGTTCTTCATCGTTGTTAGTGTTGGCGTTAGCAGCGGCTGAAGACTTGACATCACTGGAGAACGAATCGGACTCTAAAAAGATTTTAAAGTCGGGGTCATTTTGCAGCGCCTGGTTTCTAGCAATCTTGTTAAGCATGACCTCCAAGGCAAGTCTTCTGCTCTCAATAAAGTCGTCATTGAACCTGCCCACTGCTTGCTTCTCGGGAGGTGGAGGGATGATCACTCCGGGATTGTTGTTCTCGAGAGCGTGAAGTAACCACCGGAAATCACGATACCGCCGCGTCACAGCAGCTTCTGCTTTAGAAAAGCTAGGTGATGTAGTTTTAGTATGCACTGTGTAGACGGTGTGAGAAGAGGCCAGATCACTAATCTTGATAGGGTCGCCAACTGTGATGGAAAAAGTGTTCTGTGGTACTTGTTCGCTAAGTTTACTTTCCACGCTTTTCTGCGGGATGTTGTCAACACCCTGTTCAGAATCGTTGATACTAAGATTTTCGACACCTTGGTGTGCGTCATTAACTGAGCTATTGCTGTCGTTTTCTGATGACACGTTTTTACCGAATAGGCTCAGTCGCTCGTTGTTGGATGTGAAGCTTTCAATTTCTTTAC
The DNA here is from genome assembly GCA_030463015.1 of Geotrichum citri-aurantii. Taxonomy (NCBI): domain Eukaryota; kingdom Fungi; phylum Ascomycota; class Dipodascomycetes; order Dipodascales; family Dipodascaceae; genus Geotrichum; species Geotrichum citri-aurantii. Next base: position 6,186 of record JAKVQX010000733.1, read on the forward strand.
TAATTTTTGAGCTTTCCTCGTCGACAGGCGCAATTACAGACTTAGCAGACTCAATTGTCTCGCTGGCACCGCTTGTCGTTCCCAGTGGTCCTAGCGGTTCGTTGGTGTCATCAGCTGTTTCGGTAGAGATAGGCGTGGCCTTTGCTTTTCTACCGTTCCTAGATTTAATGGCAGAGCGCTTGCTCTTGGTCTTGACAGGCTTTTTAGGGGTCTCGGACGTAGGCGTAGGAGAATGACGTTCTTCATCGTCCCATTGTGAAGTGGAGTCTAACTCTTCTGACATGTTTGGCTTTTTGTTCAGTTTGCGTTGTTAACAATGTGGAAGAGAAAGAAAAGAGTTTTCTGTTTAACAGAATAACTTAGGCTAAGGGAGGGTAACACAAATTGTCAAAAAGGTTGAAATTTATTGCCTAAAATGGAAATTATTGATTGATAAAGGCGTCACAAAAAAAGATGAAATTGATTACACTTTTCAAATATAAATTCATGTTGTTCTCTATTGATGAGAAAAGATGTGTTGCATTTTTAGATCTGTTATCATTTCTCTGTTTATAGTCACTAAAATTACGCATAAGTCAAAAAAAAGAGTTGTTTGTAGCAAGGATGATTAATGTATTAAAACTCAGAAACCCATATGCTAGACTCTCTTTTTCCAATTATTCTTAATTTAAAGAAAAGTTCACTTTAACTCGTCATGTTTCTATCTTTTTTTTTTTAAAAAAAAAAACACCTACACGTTTATCAGAGGCCAAATCATTTTTTGTACTAAATTTTGCAATAAAACAGGTTTATATATTCATTCTATTTTTTTCGCTTATACTGAGTGGCCCAACTTTACAAGACATTTCTTGTATCCTATAACTGACAGAAGTTTTACTGATATCGAACCATTACAAAAAGAAATGCCAAAAATGATGCTACTGTAACCTGGTTTTTACTGTCTTTAACATTTTTCTGGAATTAAAAAAAATGTCATTATTGTAAAAATTTCGGTTTTTAAAAAGTTTTGATAAGTTAATTTGACTGATGTTAAAAATGAGATTGTGTAGCGGTTATTTTTGCCTTCTATAGTCGACTGGGTTTGAAATATTTTGTGTTTATGTTCGTCTTTTTTTTTTTCCCACAATAAAACGCGCCAATTTGGGTTTGTTTTTTAATCAAACATTTTACGTGTAAAAATAAACAATGCTATTTAAAACTACCTTTGCTAATACTTTCTTCCTTTATCAGCTATCTTGTTTTGGCTGGATTCAACAAAGCACTCTGCTTCTCAACAAGCCATTTACCTACTAAAGGTACTTTTTTTTTATAGGTATTCAGCAATGTCCGACATTTCTCGCGGAGTCTCACCACGAACCAAGTTCAATTGGCTTGCTATCTATTTCACATTCAACTTTGCATTGACACTGTTCAACAATACAGTCCTCAAAGCATTCCCGTTCCCTTATGTGCTCACGTCAGTACAAACTTTTTTTGGAGTTCTCGGCGGCTTCATTTTGGAGCGGAGAGGCACGTTTACGCTAACGCGCCTCACCAGCAAAGAAAACATCACACTGTTGTTTTTTTCGTTCCTATACACGATAAACATTGCAGTTTCAAATCTGTCTCTAAAGCTGGTGACTGTCCCCTTTAGCCAGGCTGTTAAAGCTACCACGCCTGTATTTGCTCTCGGCTTGAATGTGGTTTTGTACCAATCCAGCTACCCGTTGCTGACGCACATGTCGCTTCTGTTGGTCGTGGCCGGTGTGGGATTTGCTACCTATGGTGACTATTACTTCAAACCGATGGGCTTCTTTTTGACTCTACTGAGTGCCTTTTTCACCGCTTTGAAAACAGTCATCGCTAATAGAATCCTAACGGGAAAATTAAAACTCTCGCCCCTGGAACTTCTGTACAGAGTTTCGTCACTGGCTCTCGCCCAGACTTTGATCTATGCATACTTTACTGGCGAAATTTCAACGATTTACAATACTCTCAATGGAGAAACAACATCTTTAGAAGGGCTGGCATCGTTTGCCAAGTTTGAGCCGTCTAGTACTCTCCTTATAAACCTGGCGCTCAACGGAATAATTGCGTTTGGACTTGGTGTGATTTCTTTAACAGCTAACAAAAACACAGGCGCGCTGACTATGACAGTCGCTTCTAATTTTAAGCAGGCGATAATAATCATGCTGGCAACCTGTTTTCTCAGCCTCAATATCAGTTCTACAAACTGGCTGGGTATCGTTCTGACCTTGATTGGCGGCGGATTATACGTTAAGTATGAGCTAGATAGCAAACAGAATGATCCGTCACTATTAGATAGATCAGATGCAAATACGATAGAGCTGAGAAACAGCAGAAAAGAATAATTTAGAAGAAACAACATTGAATGGAATTAATTATGTAGACTTTGATTATGTTCATAAATCAAAAATTAAATTAAAAACCTGGAACACACAATTAGAATAAGAACAAATAAATTACAACAGAAGCGGTTTTGCTTAAAAAAACCCATGGAGTTGTCAACTATAATTCAGAAGAAAGTGAAAATTAATGGTTTTGTATTCATTCAAAGGGGTCTTACTTCCTTCTCATCAACACGGACCAAAAGATCTCATCACAAAAAGTTGACAACACTAGATTTAAAAACACTAAAAAAAATGCGTTAAAAACATACCATTATTGTCGTTTCCTCCAAGACACTTGCTGCTAAACCAAAACGAGGAACCCTCGAAGCGGAGTACCAGCACTTGTTGGGATAAAGAAGAAGAGAAAGAAAACGAGATAGAAATATTTCTCTCACAGTTAAAAGGTTTGAACTCGGTGGCTTTTATACACGCGCTAGGGTTTTTCATACTTACCCTAATAACCTTTTTAGGGTTTTTGTTGTGTTTTGTTGCCAAATACAGAAACCAGTCACTGGTTTTCAACTTTTTTATTTTCACCTTCTCCTAAACCCTTGCCTACTGCTGCTTTGGAAAAATTTTAACCAAAAACTTTCAACATTTACAAAGCTTCCTTTTTCCTTTCTAATCTTTGTCTCCTTGCAGTTCCACAAGCCAGTAATATCAATCACAATGACTTTCGAGCCCGTTCTCAAGACTTCTGCTTACCACTCCCGTTACCAGACTCCCTTCCGTCGTCGTCGTGAGGGTAAGACCGACTACTACGCTCGTAAGAGATTGGTCACTCAGCACAAGGCCAAGTACAACTCCCCCAAGTACAGACTTGTTGTCCGCTTCACCAACAAGGACATCATTGCCCAGATCGTCTCTTCCCAGATTGTCGGTGATGTTGTTTTCACTGCTGCTTACGCCCACGAGCTTCCCCGCTACGGCATCAAGCACGGTCTTACCAACTGGGCTGCCGCTTACGCTACCGGTCTTTTGATCGCCAGACGTGCCCTTAACAAGCTTGGTCTTGAGGATGCTTACACTGGTGACGACGAGGCTTCCGGTGAGTTCTCTCTCACTGAGGCCGTTGAGGACTCTCCCCGTCCCTTCAAGGTCTTCCTTGATGTTGGTCTTCAGAGAACCACCACTGGTGCCCGTGTTTTCGGTGTCCTCAAGGGTGCTTCCGATGGTGGTCTTTACGTTCCCCACTCCCCCAAGCGTTTCCCCGGTTTCGACATTGAGTCCGAGGAGCTTGATGCTGACGTCCTCAGAAAGTACATTGTTGCCGGCCACGTTGCTGAGTACATGGAGGAGCTCGCTGACGATGATGAGGAGCGCTTCCGTGAGCTCTTCAAGGGCTACATTGAGGACGGTATTGAGCCTGATGCCATTGAGGACATCTACGATGCCGCTCATGCCAAGATCAGAGAGGACCCCGCTGCCAAGCCCACTCAGAAGAAGACCAAGGAGGAGTACAAGGCTCTTAAGAAGAACCAGAAGACTCCCAAGCTTACTCTTGAGCAGCGCAAGGCCCGCATTGCTGAGAAGATTGCTAACTTCTCTGCTTAAATCAAGTAATTTTTTAGTTTAAAAATTTAAAATAAAAGTTATTGGGTTGAAATTTCATAATGAACGGACGGAGTTTTTACCATTTTATTGTAATTTCTCAGGGTTTTTAAACGTATAGTATATTTGGATATCGAATAGAAAATTTTTTTTATTTGGGAGGAATAAATGTAGAAATGGTGGCCCTCATCAACCTATCAAACGTCAGAACTAGAAAGACAGGGGAGTGACCGTTAGCCTACGAAACGTCAAAATTACTCACGAATAGAAGACAAGAATTGTTATGAATCACCAATCCACAACCAGGTAACAAAAGATTGTCGCTGCTCAAGACAGTCTAGTAAATGCTTTTTGACCAGTTGTGGTTCAATTAAATTTTTTGGAATCTATGTAAATTTTGTAATATGACAATAATCCAAAAATAAGAATGAAAACACAAGTTACAGTAGGTTTGCTATGGTACTGGAGAAATATCACGGAATAAAAAGTAATAATTAAAATTTAAAACAATTTTAAGAAATGAAACAAAAATTAAAAGTATAAAAAAAAACAACCAAGGAATAATAAAGCACAATCCGGTAGTTTGTATCCGAAGCCAGTATATCAACTAATTCGGAGTTTTGATACAGCTCATGCAAAGTAACAGAGACCAAACCTATTTGAAATTTTTTTTTTTTTTTTTTGGCAGGCCTGCAAATGAAGGTGTACACCTGTAAACTGCTTCCCTAGTCAAAGATTTTTTTTTTTCCATAATTTCGAGCAAACAAGTGTATTAGCAGTAGGTATAGGAGGAGGGATTTTTTTTTTTTTCATAAATTTAACTCAAACTCCCGTAACAACTATTTTGTCACCACTCTTTCTCTCTATCTCCTTCTTCTTATCAACTAAACCAATATATACAGTAGGTGCCACCACGCTTTGCTAGGATACCATCTACAGACTTGAGAAAGGTTGATTCCGCCTCTAAAAAGCAATTTAAATTATTAGTATTTTTTATTCTTTATTATCTTTTTTGTTTTGCGGTGACCTACTCGAAGTAGTACACCGATAGCAAAAGCATGATTTTTAAACGTGAAAAAAATAGCGGCAAAAAATCTTTTTTTTTTTAGTTGATTCCGCCGCTGCTATTACAGTGTAACCCCGTTATAGGTAACCTATTTTGAAACCGGAGATTGTGGACTATAACGGGGAATTGTTCATAGCGAAATTAGTAGTTTTACATAATATAGCAATCAACATTATATAATATAATCTTTAAATTATGTAATATGAACTAAAAAATACACAAGCTACATCTTTCAATACTAAAAAAAGTTCTGAATATCAGTCTGTTGCTGATTCTGCTTCTTTTTCATATTACAGTGTAACCCCGTTACAGTCAACCTCTTTACAGTCAATACCCTGTTATGAGCAACCCAAGACGATGTCAAATTTAAATTTACATACAAAATTG
>JAKVQX010000734.1:0-11572 GCA_030463015.1 Geotrichum citri-aurantii
TACAAAGAAGACATTAATTCAAAAACATTTGTCTCTAAGAGACTCTCAAAGTAGCGCCAACGCGCACAAGTAGTTTCAGCATTCGATGGCGCCGGATTTCCCATGAGTCTCCAAGAGACTCTCAAAGTAACGCTCTCGACGCGTACAAGTAGTTTCATCATTCGTTGGCGCCGGATTCCCCATAAATTGATCTATGTGTCAAGGGAAACCAAAGATACATGAAATCCAGTAGGTCGATACCAGAAATTGACATGATTTTTCACTTCTTAGATAGATAAAGAATCTGTTTGTTGTCCTTACATCAAAAATATTTCACTTCACAAAATTTTATATTTTTCAATTTATTTTTAAAACCATAGTTCAACCATGGTTTATTACTTACTAAATCTTTTTTAATTATAAATTTTTAATGTTTTAAAAGGTTAATTAGACTAGTTTATAAATTTTTTTTATTTTTGGCCTTAAGTTTGTTCAAATTTCGGCTAAGTTAGTTAATCTTTTAAAAAGCAATTTTTCAAAAAATTGGCCGTGTGGTCTAGTAGTATGATACTCGCTTTGGGCAATTTGAACTTGCGAGTGGTCCAGGGTTCAATTCCCTGCTCGGCCCAATTTACATAATCTTTTTGAAAATTTTATGAAAAATTCGAATAACGATAAATGTTTTGAAAATAGCTGTTATTCCAAGTGTTAAGTTCAATTATTGTCGTCACTGATATTTTTTGAGTCTTCAGCAAAACTCTGTTGAACCACATGGGTTTTCTCGTCTTTTTCTCGACACAGTTATTTGCACCACCAAAATTTTCTGTATTTGCTGTCTGTGCCCTTTTAAAAAAAATATTAAAAAAACAAAAACAGCAGCCCTTGTTTTCATATCTATTTTTTCCATCTCACGCTATCCCCTTCACAAAACATACGTCATCACCACCACCATAATATTTAAAACCATCTGCAACCATGGGATTTCTCTCAGATAAACCCTACACTGCGGTTACCGCCACAATTGAGCGCCTAACAGAGGAAAACTACAATGATGATGACTATAGTGAGATCGTAGACCTGGTAGATATCATCAGAATCAGACCCACTGGGTAAGAAGTCAATCTTAGCAAACCCCTTTTGCCTCTCTTAATTGCTATGAATACTGCTGTTAACACCTTTTTTTTCCATTTCTTTTTTTCAGCCCGACTGAAGCGGCTAGAGCAATTAGAAAGAAACTCAAGTACGGCACCCCTGGCCGACAACTGAGAGCACTGAGCGTAAGTAGACTGCTACAAAATACCAATTTGTTTCAATGCTACTAGGCGTCTGCAACATTTGAACTGGTTCTAACATTGATTTTTTTTTAATCAAGATTCTTGAAGCGCTTGTTCTTAACGGCGGCAAAGACCTTACACGTATGTAACTAATTGACGCGCATTATTGTCATGACTCACACCCGCTAACATCAATTGCCAGCCCTATATTGTGACGAGTACCTACTTGAGCGCCTTAGAATATTGGCTACCGACAACCAGACTACACCAGCTGTCAGGAAAAAGGTTCAAAGTTTGTTTGTGGGTTGGTCGCAGGACCTCAGCGGCCAGCGAGGTTATGAGCGCCTGGCTGAATTATCCAAACAGCTGCCCCAGCGCTCGCGCAAGTCCCGTCCACAGCCCAGGTATCTTTCTAATGATCCGCATGAATTGGACGATGATGAGGTTGAGTCATCATCTACTGGTGGTAGTGCTGGTCCTTCTAGTGGCAGCCGCTCTCGAAGCAACACGGCTAGTGGCAGCGGTGGCAGAAGTAGATCAAACACGGTCGACAACCATTATTCTGCCGAAAAGAGAAAGGTAAAGACGCCATCCAAGCCGGCACCTGCGCCGCTTCCTCGCATTGACTTGGCTAAAGAGCGACCCAAGATTCAGCAAACGCTTGCAGAAGCCAACAGCGCTGCTACCAACCTAATGAATGCACTGCGACTTATTAACTGGGAGCAGGAGCTCTCAACTGAAAACAAAAAAGCCACCGAGTACTTCAACAAATGTCGTCGCTTGCGCAAGCAAGTGCTGCGCTATATCCACAGCATTGAAAGCGAGGAATTTATTGGCTCGCTGCTGCACACTAACGAGGAACTGATCCAGGCGTTACAGAAGTATGACAAGATGAGCCAGGCGCCTGATGAGGACTCAGACTCGGACTACGAAAACGATGACTGGAAAATTGATTCTGGCATGCGTAATCTTAATGTCAACGATAGAAGGAACAACAGAGACAACAACGACAGCGGCTCAGATGTATCTGACGAGGACGAGGACGATGACAACCCATTTGGAGACTCTAACAAGATTGACAACCCGGTGGACGAACGCGCCTATATTAAATACTAGTCATATGGGTAAAGAAAGAAAAAAACAAAAACAATCCCATGTTATAGTATGACAAAGACTTATGCCACGGCTTTAATAAATAATCATTATGCTTAGTTTTGTTAATATCACCTACTAGTTTTAGTAAATTATCGAACTGAGTAAAACTAGTTTACTTACAATTACGTGCAAACTGGCTGCTAACGTTACCGGATGCTGCTGCACGGTAGATTGTAAGTGTGGATCAATGGTATTCTTGTATCAGCCATCTGTATCTTTTTTAACAGCTTCTCTAAACCGTTCTTGCAAGAAATCTATTTAAAATCTATACAAAAAAGTTTCTAAATTATTTTGGATTTTCTTTTAGGTCCTTCCGGACTTTGTCAAGGCGGGCTTTAATGCGTTCTTGTTTGAGCCGGGTTGCGCGCTGTCGCAGCTCGTACTTGGCGTCATCCCACACGAGCGGATGAAACCCCTGTGCCGGCCTATCCGTGACCTCGTCAAGCCACGCCTGTAGCAGCCTGTAGTACTCCACATCGCGCGGAAACGCAAACGAGTGGAAGGCCTGACTGTCCGCCGCCGTCGTGTCGCCATTCGTTTCGTCAATAACTTTTTGCTCACGCTCCTGCTCGGCTGCGCGCATCGCAGCAAAGGGTGGAAGCTTGAGTCGGCCGGAGTACACGCGCGCTAGCACCGCACCCTGGGACTCGGCAAGCGGGAACGGGACGGTCTGTTTGGTCATCACAATGACCGACAGCGTGGGATCAGGGTAGTAGAGCAGCTGGCGGTACAACCGATACAGCCGGTTACTGGTTTTTGCCTCGGGGTGGTATTGAACAAGGCTGTTGTCAATATTATCAGCGTCGGTAGAAGCGGGAGAAGAAGCCCCCTTGTAGGTATTGAGAAACGGAAATGCATACAAATAGCCTGTACAGTAGAGCACATAATCTACATCGCGATTCAAAGCAAGAACTGTATCATCAGTAAACACAATCTCGCCAGCATCCACGCGGTACTCGCTAATTAGCGGGCGGTCATCAATACGCGGATCTTGCAGGCTTTTGTCAGCCTGGGGTGGCAGTCCGCGCGACGAGCGATAGACTTTTGCCGCACCGCCGCCTGCAATCTCCGATGCAATGTCAAAACCAGACGCCGAGTTTCCAACTACTAATACGCGCTTGCCTGCGTACCTTTCCGGGGTCGAGAAAGCCTTTGCGTGTGCGACAACACCAGGATGAGCAGTCACAAATGAGTGCAGCCCGGGTACGTCAGGAATGTATGGAGTGTCGTAATGACCCGTTGCCAGCACAATTGCGTCAAAGTGCTCGGTGGTGGTGGTGTTTTTGTTGTCACTGTTACCGAGGTGCTTGTATGTCACAGTCCAACTTGTGCCGTCCTTGCGCGCGTCTGTAACTTCGGTGCGTAGCCGCACAAGCGGCTCTACATCGCAGCCATATGCGCGCACGTAGTCGCGAACCTCCGAGCCCGACGGGAACATATCAGTTCCTTCTGGAAACGGGTTTTCAGCGAACGCCATAACATCTATAGGAATGTTCGTCTCCAGGTCTCGGTACATGGCATTGTACCAACTATTGTCGTCAGGGGGGTTGGGCAACAGCGGGTTTGTCTCGGGGATTTGATCTGCTGGGTAGCCATCGATGGGAGGCTTGGTGTCCGGCATGTAGTTCCAAACGCCGCCAATGGTGGCCTGGCGTTCGAACAGCGTGACACGAAAGTAGGGCTCAGAAGAGGTTTTTTCAGTGCTGTTTTTGGGCGGCCCAGGCTCATTGAGCAATGCATGGGCGACGGCCAGACCGGATGGCCCAGCGCCGATAATAGCAATGGATCTCACAGGCTTTTCAAATTGAAATGGCGACGGCAATGTCATTTTTATCACTGCGTGTGTGTGTTTTTGTGTCTGTCTTGTTGTTTAAAAATTTTTGAAATAAAAAAAAAAGAGGCTGCAAATGTTCAAGATACAGTGCCAGTGCAGGTGGGTGGCAGTTTAAGAAAGGTTAAAGATTGGTAGAAAATGCAAAGTGTCAGTCAAACTGATATTTATAGAGAATTCGAATACACTGGTGTTGCAGTGTTGCTTTACACATGAAAAACACGGTTGTGCGAGAATTTTTTTTGTATGCGTCAGTAGATACGGCGTAAGCGCGATACCTTTTCATGGTGACGTGCTGGAGGGAGGTGCAAAAAAACTAAACAATATTAAATTTTTGAAAACGTTTAATTTTGAAAATGTCAGTTTGAGTGCCAACCAAGTGAAATTTTTTTGTTGATTCGAATTTCAAGTTCAAGTTTCTGAATTTGATAAATTCAATTACAAGTCCGAGATTGCAGAGAATAAAAAAAAAAGTATAGACTGTGATAAGTGATAAAAGGCACCAAGCAAAAGTAAAACAAGCTGGCATTCACTGCTTTTAAGAAAAATTTGTATCAATTACAATGTATAGAATAAGTTGCCAAAAAGTTGCGCTTAAATCAACCATTCAAATAAGTTTACTCATTGATGGAAATGGGCTTGAATATTATGATTTTTTTTTTCCAATCTTTTTTAAACATACCATGTAAATCTACAGATGTTAATTTTGATTACCAGAATAAAACATCTAGGAGATTTAAAACAGTTTTTTTTCCCCTGGCCAAAACAGTGTTGTGTATAAACTGAATACAATCGAAAGATAGAAGATATCACCCTTACCAGTTTCAACCATTTCAAAATACGAATTTTCTGGTTGAGTTTTTTTTTTTTCAATTTCATTTTTTATTGAGATTTGAATGTGTCCTTGGTTAATCAAGAAATCTTTTTTAAGTACTAAGATTTTAAGAACTTATTGTTCTCAATGAGCGTTAATGACCTCTGTTTTCATTGGCACTTACAATTTGCCTTGGAAATATTTTAGAGCACCTGAAATATAACTTTTTTTGAATTATGGATAATAGACTTCAACAATTTTAACAGTTTTAATGAACTGTCCTAACCAAGTGAACCATCAACAGAAAAGATTTCTAAGAAATAAATTCAAAAACTAGACCACAGATTTAAGACCTATGGTTTAGATTGATTAGAACTTGATATCATTTTTCCAGAAAAACTAACTATTCTTTAACAAAAACAACTTTGAATAACACTAAATGGCGCTTTCTGAGGACGTGCTTAACACAAATTTTAACAAAAGTTCGCCCACTGGGCCTGCGCCATTAACAAATTTGCTTCATTTCACCTTCAATAGTGCTGAGATTTTCAAAATCTGGAAACTGATTGATTAACTGCACAAATTCAATATCTGTTTACTTCATTCACTTAACTTCACTATTTCAATTTCAACAATTAATAAATTTTGGTAGCGTCAGGCTGTTGAACAAATTCAACAAACAGTCAACGCAACAAATGGTGATTTTCCATAAGTTTTATTGCATATAACTGATATCACATGACTCGACATTCTTCTTCTTGAGTTGGTTGAAGTTCTTGGCCAATCACAAAACGCAGGTTCTATTTCACCATCACCAAGGTCAGAAAATCTGGAGAAAATCACGTAGACAGGCCTGAGTTAATAAAGATTCTGGCCATTTTTGTATTTTAACCAGCTTGGAAAGTTACCGTTCAAAGAAAATTTTGAAAAAGTTTTTAAAAAAAACCGTGAACAAAAAAACAAAAAGATCACGCTTTTTATTTTTTTTGTTTCCCTTCTTTTTCCCTTCTGTTCTAAAAATCACATTGCTTGGATATACTCTTTATCAGCTAAAACTCCATACGCATCTCAATAGATTCAATGTCGCCGCCCTCGAAATACGCGTTTCCCAAAATTGTGAAGGAGCTCCGTTTTCACCTCTCGCAAACAGGTGAGGCCTCCGTCCCCCTACGGTGAGTGTTTCAAGACTACCAAGTAACCGAGGCGAACCGAGCCGAGCTGCCTGATTTTTTTTTTTTTTTCAGTGTTAAAAAATTGTGCTAACATTCGGTTCACTATTGATGCAGAAAGTTCCTGAATCGCGCCTACCCCGTCATGAAGAAACACAACCCTGCAACACCAGTGCTGGTGCGCGAGGCCTTTGGCGTGCGACCAACTGTTTTTGCGCGCTTTGGTACGTGGTCACTCTTTTCCAACGCTCAATTGGCATTTCATCTTTGAACTTTTTATTATGGATTAAAACCATACTAACTTCTCTTTTTTTTTATGATAGAGTTCGGCAAGGAGACTAAAATGCATCTTGACGGCATTACTGACACCGAAATCGAGGCTAGACTGACCGACCTCATATTCAAGCAGCATGTGGCGCCAGCGCCCAAGAATTAGAGACTCCAAAAACTTGAAAAACCCCAATTTCTTTCTTCATACGTGTAACGTCACCAAAGAGTATGGCTCAATCACTCTCTGTTTAATAAAATATACCGATTATCGTCAAATCGAGTTTTCTTTTTTTTAATCACTCTTCCTATTGCTTCGGAGTCTGCTGGTGTGGTTATCAAGTCACACTGTAATACCTTTTAGGTTGATTTTGAAAAATCTTTTCTAGATCTCCAGATTGATACTGTATCAACAGGCTACAAGCTCAGAGGTGAGTGTTTAATGTTCCAAATGATAGCAACTAGTTTCTGAATATCGACCGTCATCATGATCATGCAATGGTTTGCTTACCCATCTGGTTGTTGAAACCTAGTTCTTAACACCAGTCCCGTCATCGGGAGATATGAAATATTTCAGGGTCCTATGACGTAGATCATGAAAACGCAATTGACCTTTTTTCAGGACGGTATATCATTGATTTAGTTTATAGCTAACTAAATAGCTAGTTGAAAAAACAAAAAAACAACTAAAGTCAAAAACTTTGTAGAGTTTCTGCGAAACTAAACACCAATTTTTTTTGTAATTATGCTATTTGACTATAAAATCTTTGCACTGCGCACAGTGAAACAAACTAAAGAGCAATCAAAACAGTTCTAACGCGAGCAGACAAAAAAGTGTCTAGGCAGTCAATTGACGATGAGCTGTAAACAACTCAATATTGATAGTAGCGTTAGCAAAACTGGCAAGCGATCTGACATCGCTCAATTGGTGCATCTGTGTTTTAGTTCAAACTTTTTTTTTTTTACTGGAGGTTTTGACTGGAATTAAAAAATACAGTATCTTATTATACTTGAGACCTGAATTTATTTAAAAGTATAAAAACTCTTTAGTGTTGAAAAATGTTGAAATACAAGAACTTTACAAAATTTCTGAGAAAAAACTCCATGATAAAAAGCCGCCACAGGTTCATATTGTTTCAACTGATATAATTATTTTAAAACCAGGGGTCTTGGTTGCAACACCAACTTGATCGTCCGTATCCACCCGGCACGTAAGTTATATAAAGCATCGGTCCTAAGCCAGTCCAGGTACTTTTTTCCAAAATTTTCATCAAATGATTTAGCCCTTAAATGAATAGTTGGAAATAAAAAAAAACCCCGATTCCTATCAAACCAGCTACTGTCTACTTTAGCTAAACTATGACTGACAGGCTTAGCAAGTCCTTTTAACTCTTTTTAATTTCAAATTAATACCAAACCATTTGAATTGTGTGATATAATTACATGAAAAAATGCTGATGCATATTCTGAGGGTCTAAACACAAAATCATCAGGACCTTGCACAACTTTTTGCATGCAAGAGCAAACACCATACATAATACAAATGCAGATTTCGTCATTGCTAATCATTCACTGGTGCCCAGAAAAATAAGCGTGGTATTTTTTAAAATCTAAACCAGTCACTCACTGGTTTTAGTGCTTGAGGTGAATACCAAATTTGAAAAACTGCGTACACATACTATTTAACATTAGCAAGATACACCTTAGCCAAAAAACTGATTTTAGACTGACTATTAAGAATTTTTTTACCATAAACTGGCTAGGGTATCCTGCAGGATTTGGATTAGCTCATAAACTCTGAACTGTGACTCAAAAAATCTATCAATTTCAGAAAACTTGTTTTTAACAGCAGACAGTAGTCCAAAATCTTCTTCTACTTTTATTAACCAGTTTTTATTTAAAATTTAGTGTTGGACCATGATCGGGTTGCATCTGAATAAAAAAATAAATAAATAAATATACTGGCTCCACTTGTGGTTCACCACTAGTGAGCTTGAAAAATCGTACACAACTTTCATGATAAGAGAATAAAATATATGATCTTTTTCACAATCAAAACTGACTATAGTCTTAGAAACTATAGTTCCTAGAAGATCAGTAAAAATTTTTTAACAACTGAAGATTTTTTTAAGAAAAATAAAAGTATAAAGATCGAAACAAGAATACCTCTAAGCTTTTTCAATCGCTGTCAACAGTCAAATCATTACGCCTAAATCTTTACTAGTTATTGAGTAACAGATTTTTTTTGAATACTGAAGCTTTAAATTTGTCTGGAAATTTTTTCAATTTTTCTACTTTATTGGAGAATAAAAACGTCTTATCATTGTTTGGTGCACGGCTGAGAATTGCGTATAAAGTGGGGAGAATTGAGAAGGAGGCTTTGGTGCCATTTATTTATTCATTTTGAATCAAACTAAAATAACTGATTATAAAGCAACTGTATCTCAATATTTTGCGATGCTAGTGCTTTTAAAAATTACCATCTTTTATAATATTGGTAAAGTGCTTTCGCTCAAGCGAGCTATAACTCTATTAAAAATTCCTTGATTAAAAAAAATAGAAAACAATTGTGCCAGTGCTAAATCATTAAGTTAAGGCTTGAAGTGTTTCAAAATATTACTAAATTACTTTAGTTGAAATTTTCTGCGTCTTCTAATACTCATGTGCTGAGAAGACACCGCGGTTTTTGGAGTCTGAGACATCTTGTGAGTTCAGAAATTCAGAACTACCAGGAAGTCTCTATAAGCTACAAAAGTTTTTTTAAAAATAAGATCCGGTGATCTGATATCAATTAGAAACTTTTTGTAAAAGTATCTGATTACGGGGCTTCTATTATCGTCACTCCTAGAAAAATGAAAACTAAACTCATACTGTCTTTGACTTGCACAAGCTTCTTCTGAAATAAAGCGGGTGTTTAAAAAAAAACTAAAGTCTACTGCTGCTGCCAAAACATTTGCTTGAGTTCTAAAGTTTTGCTGTGGCATAAATCAAAGTCTCGGTCTATAATTATTATTTGCTATCACCTCAATCATTTGGCCACACAGCTAATTTTTTGTTCAGTATTTTCTCTGTAAAAATTAAAAAAACTTGGCAAGAACCATTTGGCCTCAAAAGGTCTTTGCCAACACCATCAAAATTTCTACAGATCACCGGAAAAAATTAGCCGAATCGTTTTTGACATGGAGCAAATTTTTGTTGCGTTTTCTCTAGCAATTCCCATTCCTCTCTTAGGCAGCTGCATCATTAGATGACAACGCTGTGACCATTAGCGAGCCAGCACTGTACATTTAGCAATTTAAACTAAAAGTATCTGTTTTTGGTTGTTCAAGCATGCCAGATGAGACCCGTTTATCTAGATCTTTATTAACCTATAACTAAAATGGGTTATAATAAGTGGCAGCAAGTATTTTCATAATTTGTAATTATTTTTTTTTTTGATTGAAAAATTTGGACTGTGATTGCCACTAGATTTATTTTAATTTAGTCGAAAATCAAATGTGCCAATTCGTTCATTCAATTATGTGAAAACGTATTATTTTTTTGTGCCGATCCGCGCGCTTTGAATACGCAAGTTATGGAGATTATGTGGAGGCATGATAAGCGGAAGGCATAATTACGGTCTATAGATTTGCAGTGTCTCTCAAGTGTACAGATAACTGGCAGGCAATTGTTAGTATTGTTTTCGACTAGCTACAAAGTGTATTGTGTTGCCCAGTTATAGATTAATACTGTATTAAGTATTTGCGCTCATGCAAATTTTATTGGAGGCAAAAAAACAAAAGTATCAATACAAGTCATTTATGGTGTACCTTGCTAGATATACTTAGCTGTTGATTAATACATCCACAATTTAAATACTGAAAATTTGAAAGTAGTTCTGTTCAAATAGATCTTGAATCGTGACTGTGTTAATGCGTCACAAACAAGAATTTTTTTTTCATTTTCACACTTGAATATTGTTGAATTAATAGTTAAGATTTTTTTTGATTTTGACCATGATTGAAAAAAACACAATTATAACGTAAAATTTTTGAGCTCCTGACTTTTGACAATTGACACCTACGCTGCGTATTTTTGAAATTCTGAATGAAAGAAAAATGTTTTGAGGCCAAATATAAATGGAGTCAAGTTCTGAGCTGACAATCTGAAATACAAATTTTTGACTGCATAGTCTAGAACTTTAACGCTCACTAGTAATAAAGCCACCCTTAGCGAGCCCATTTTTAAAATGATTCATAAAATAGACGTATGTTGACAAGTTAGAACTGCATTCTCGGTACGTACAACTCTTTTGGTAATTTTACCGATGCCTAAAAAGCTTTTTACACTAGAGAGAGATCACCATTGCTTTAACCTTAAACTTAACTGCAGGACTAGTTAATAAATTTTAAAGCCAAAGTTGCAACGTTAGATAATTATCGGTTCAAGATCATCAGCCCAAGATCATCGACCTTAGTCTATACGCCATCATCTCACAAAAGTAAAGCTAAGCCAGCCTTAGCCACCCACAGATATTTATGTATAACTTCGCTCGTACAACTAAGAGTTGGCTTGTTAAAAAATTTGTATTGCTCATAAAATCTTTTTCTATAGCTTCTCAAAAATAGGGCCTCAACTGGTTCACTTAGACTAACGGTGAAGAACACGATCGAGATTTAGTCCTAGTCAGTGGTATACACGTTGAAAGCCGGGGAAAGCTATACCCTGCCTCTAGTCTTCAAACTCGTGTCAACCGAACTCCGAAGTTCAAAATCACAACTTCTTTTGATTATACACCAGCTAGTAGCACAAACATCAACCCACCTGCTCAAAAAATTTACACGTAAAACGAAAATATATCACCAACTAAACATACGTACAGTATGTGTACTAGGTTAGAAAACAGCGCACATTAAGATGTTAGAATGAGGGAAAGTAGGGGTACCTGTGGTTTTTTGTTCAACAAACTAGCTAGTTCCAGCAATTTAAAAAGTAGTCTAGTTATTAGAAACTGTTTTTTAGTAAACCGAAAAAAAATTAATTAATTTAAATAATAATAATAATAATAATAATAATAATAATAATAATAATAATAATAATAATA
>JAKVQX010000735.1:0-11566 GCA_030463015.1 Geotrichum citri-aurantii
AAATGAATAGTTGTGGTGTGATGAAGGAAGAAGAAAAAAAGAATTTTTTGAGAAAAATTTTTTTTTCAGTTTTGGATAAGTTCTAGTTACAGGGCAGTGTAGTTTTCTATCAACTCCAGAGGACATTCAAAAGGCTCACATGCGAAAAATTTAAAAGAATATAATTAATGGGTTTATTAACTCGAATCATTTTCTGTGTATGAATACAATTTTTTGAGTAAAATTATTGTCTTTTTGCTGTTAAAATTATCATTTTTATAAAAATAGTAAATTTTTTTTAGCTTCATTTTGTATTATTACACCTAAATTATCCTATATACGCTATACACAAATGAACAAATGAAACTCACATCGTATTCTTGTTTTTTTTTGTACAGTATTTCTTTGAATGATGACCCGGGAAACTTGAGTGCCGTAAAACCAAGGCTTTTCTAAGGTTAATTTTTTTCTGTATGTTTATTCTCATAATATCAAGTTTTTTTTTTTGGTTT
Source organism: Geotrichum citri-aurantii (assembly GCA_030463015.1). NCBI lineage: Eukaryota > Fungi > Ascomycota > Dipodascomycetes > Dipodascales > Dipodascaceae > Geotrichum > Geotrichum citri-aurantii. The sequence goes on from JAKVQX010000735.1 coordinate 492, forward strand.
CAGTTTCAACAAAATCTTACTAAAAAACCACACACGCACATATACACTTACTCGTGCGCCTTAAAAACAAGCCTACCAAGCTGTACTAACTAGTCCGCAAGACCCTCGGCACGCCGGGCTCTACTACGAATAGTCTGTAGCTTGGTCAAAGTCTCGACACGCATGTTCCACCGCTCCGCAAAAGCCGCATCTGAAAATCGACTTGATGCTTCGCGTGCGCGCTCGCGGTACCCGAGCAACTCTTCAGCAGGCAGCGCGTACGCTTGATCAAAGCAATCCGCCAAAGTCGTCAGATCCGCCGCCGTTGTGCGAGACTTGTCAAAATCCGGATCCGTCTCGGACAAAAAGTGAAAGCCCGTCGGCAGTTCCTTACCTGCGGGAGAAGTCGAGGACGCCCATGGTACGACAATATCCAGCTTAGGTCCCGCGGAGTCATGTACAATAGGAACGAGTCCTGCGGCCATGTACTCGACAATGACCATGCCAAAGTGCTCATTCCACATACTGTCAATACCAAAAGATGCACGTGACAGGCGCTCAGTAACAGTCGACCATGGTGCGTCAAGCACAAACTCAATATCGCGGTGATCCTCCAGCTTTAGTTCGTGCGCTAATATCCGTAAGTTGTACACAGAGGACCGGTCATTATCGTTGCGGATAGACCCAATCAAGACCAGCTTAGGTGTCTCCTTCGCAGATCCCTCTGTTATGCCATGTTTCTTCTTGTAAGCAGCAAGAAACTTTGCAAACTGCTCGAGAACAAGTTCGTGGCGCTTCTCCGGGCGAAATTGAGCAATATAAATAGTCTCAAGACTGCGTTGAAGCAGCGAAAACTTCTCAAGGTCTTGCGTCGCACATGGCGGGTACACTGTTTTAACATGTTTGGTGTCGCCTGTGCGCCACGAGCCGCCACCACGGCCCCACCACCATTGAAAACGGATGTGTTGCGTAGTCCACGTTGAGTTGGCCATGATGATAGACAAATACGAGCCGACATACGTGTAAACCCAGGAAAAGGCAGTCCAGTACAAAAACTTAAACATTTTCTTGACACCAGCAGATGTACTGCGCATCATGCCTGTGATCATGTCGGACGAAATAACGGGGTAATGCACATAAGCTGCTATGGGAACATTTGAAATCCAAGTAACAAGCGGGTACGCAAACGGATAACCCATGGTGTCGATCCACACATCAGGAACAAGAGTTGTCAGTGCCTCATATGCCAGCACAACTGATCCCGCCGCTTGCAGCAGCAATGTCAATCGTGGCCAGCTAGCTGGGTCCACAAGTCGGCGCTTTGTCAAATAAATAAACACAACTCGCGAAGGATCCGATATCTCAAGACCAAACCGCGTACGTGCCTTTTCGAGAATTCGTTCAGGCCGATTTATATCAGTAAAATAACCAACGCGCTCTGTTCCCTCCTGTTGTTGTCCCACGCGCGACACAGGTGCAGGTGCGGGAGGTGGATCAAGGCCAGTGTAAATGACACAAATATTACGTTCAGACTGCTCCAAAGTAGCCTTGATAGCGGCCCAAAGCACACGTTCGCCACCGCCTCCAGCGTTAGAATAAGGGTGGAAAAAGCCAAAGATGATCTTGCGCTCAGCCTCGGTCCCCTGCTTGTAATACGCCGGCTGGAAGAGGGGCTCGGAGCGCGCGTCCACGGGAGCAAGTTTAATGCGACGGCTACCAAAATATGTGTTGTAGCTAGAAGGGTTGTGGCTGGCCAGTATCAGGCGGCGGCGCACAGCGGGTGTTTTGTTGCCATAGGCAGGAAGCATAATGTAGGGGTCGGTAGGTACAGTGCCTTTAGGACCATTTTCCGTAGAGGCATTATCGGTGTTGAGTTTAGTACGAAATTTGTCAATTGCCTGCTTGATATTCTCATTGAGTTGCGTCGGCGGTGAGCGCAGTCGGCGCGCAACACGCGTGGCCATGACATTTAAGATGATATATCCAAACGCGCCGAGAAGCAGCGCAACAAATAAGACAACTGACAGAATCAGACTAGCCTGATCACTGCGAGAAGCCCCATAAGGAAGAGGTTCAGTGCCATCCATTTTAACTATGTAGATGCCAGGTATTAAATAGCGAAGCTAGAATAGTGGTGATGGGAAAGAGATGAGCTGTAAAAGGGGTTGGGAAGTTTCTTTTTTTTTTTGTCTTTAGATTTTTTTTCCCTTCCTTTTTGTCTACACTAGAACAAACCATTGTGAAAAGCAAAAAAAACTTCCCTGATTTAGTGAAAGACAGCGTCACAAAGACTTGTTAAACGCTTACGCCAATTGGTTAAACAGTAAATGGACTGTGATTCTGCAGAACCTCTTACAATCAAATCTCATTTTACGAATTCTACGGCTTGGATCTCTCACAAACAAATCTCAATTATTGGTTCTACGACTGGGTTAGAATTACCAACGCCTTGTCTTTCAGCATATTTTTGTTAAAATGTGTGTCATTTGTATCTAAAGAATTCATGAAGGTATTGTCGGCTTTGCAGTCTCCATCAAAAGAATTGCAATCAACTCCTGCAGTGGTGCAAACTCTTTTTGATCCACCAAGTTGAATTGATTGCAAAACAACACAAAGTGCTTAAGCGACGTGTTAAGGTGCGGTTGTAGACCTAGCTCCGTGATCTGATTGAAATGATGGCAGTATATGTGCGCGTACACTCGGAACAAGCGCTTGAGAATGTTTTTAAACACCTGTGGTGAGTATTTGCTAAAGGGAATGCCGGATTGACTAGGAAAAATATTTTCGTCGTCGATAAAGCTCTGCACCCAGTTCATAAGATTTTCGCAATACTCAGGCGCCGACATTTTAGTGGGCTTTTTGTAGCGAGCACTATTTGAGTCCTGCCACAGATACTCGTATTCTTCAGTCGCAATCATTCGCGGGCATGATTTAGGAGAGCAAAACTCTGTAATAGTGCCGTAAAGCATGTTGAGCTGGTTATAGAAATCAACAACATGTACTGCAACCCACTCGTTTAGATCCTCGCCCTCTGGAAGCACGACAGCCTGGCGCAGAGATCCAGAACCAAGCGTTGCCTCGGCGTACTGTCGCAGCACCTGTGAAACGACGCCGTTACTAGGGGTGCCTCCAAAGACGCCACTATTGCCGCCTGCTGTAGGCGCATACGCGCCACCAGACACAGTGTTACCAGGAAGACCTTTTCCTTTAATTCCACGGGTGTTATTTAAATGCAAGCTTTGAAAAAAAGACATTGTAGACTCAAAGCTGTTGTTTGTTGTTGTAATTGAAGTGGTTCACAACGATTCGAAACTGAAAAGGAAGGCGGGCGGCGGGAACAGAAAAATGTAAACACAAGTCATGTGACACATACTTTAAATTATAATTTTTAGATTTTCACTACGCTTGTGCAAAAATTAGAACACGCTTATTCAAATTAAAAGTCTTAAATCTTATAATTCAAATGATCTTGGACAATCTTTGGGATAATCTAAACTAATGACTATTACTATGCTTACATCCGCGTGACTTATCGCCATTCTCGCGTGAATCGCGTAGCAGAGACAGCCATTGATGCGTTCACCATCGACCTCAGCGACCGCGATGACCTTTTCAGACTGAAACTTTTACCTCCTCTTCTTTTGCTTTTTCTTCTGCGTTTTTCTTTTTTTTTTTCTTTTCTTTAAATTCCCCATCTCGACTGTCACCAAAATTCTGATAGCATTGTTGAAATGGCTCAAGTCGATCACTCATTCTCTAGAAAAGCTAAAGATACTGTATGCTTCTACCTTACTTGAACCCCCAGCGCCTACTCTTGTACCAGATTACTAACTCTTACAGGCATCAGGGTTTGTAGGAGGCGCCACGCAAGTCCTTATTGGACAGCCCTTCGATCTCGTCAAGGTTCGCATTCAGACTGGTCAGTTCAAAACTCCCCTAGAAGCCTTCACAAATACGCTGCGTAACGAAGGCCCGCTTGCTTTCTACAAGGGAACTTCTGCTCCTCTGGTTGGCGTGGGTCTTTGCGTATCTGTTCAGTTTTATGCTTTCCACGAGATAAAGCGCCAGTTGCTCAAATTTAGCAATAATGATACAGGTACGCTTTCGTACCCGCAGTTTTATGTTGCGGGCGCATTTGCTGGTGCCGTCAACACCGTTATCGCGTCGCCTGTAGAGCAAATTCGCATCTTGTTACAAACCCAGCCAGGCGGGGATAAGAAGCTCTATAGCGGGCCGGTAGATGCTGTGAAAAAAATTTGGAGCCAGTATGGGCTTGCCAAGGGAATTTTTCGTGGTTCTGGCATAACTTTGTTGCGTGAGGCCCAAGCCTATGGTGTGTGGTTTTTAACATATGAGTTTCTCATGAACGAGACAATCAAACGTAAAAACCAAGGTCGTCACGAAATTCCGACGTGGCAGCTAATGCTTTATGGAGCGCTAGCAGGCGAAGCACTCTGGTTGAGTTCATACCCCCTAGACGTGATAAAATCACAGGTACAGGGCGACTCGTTTGAGAAAAGTAAATACCGCGGAAGTGCCATCGAAGCATTCAAACAATCGTGGAAAAGTCTGGGATGGAAGGGTCTGTGGCGTGGAATTGTTCCGACACTGCTTAGAGCAATGCCGGCATCAGCGGGAACATTTGCAAGCGTGGAACTGACGCTGCGGCTTCTGGGATAGGTCATAGAGTAATGATGTAGAAAAATATCGTATTATTGAAACATGAGATAGTAAAATCTCGTGAAGCTAGACAATTTTGACGCACGCTACAAAGTTGATTTCAGTTGAAACTCCTGATTGTTCTTGGTATTTTGTGATGTGATGTTAATTGCCATCGCTACCAAAAGTTGAAAAAAAAAATATCACAACCCAAAGTAGACCAAAAAAAAAAAAAAAAAAAAAAAACACGATGTAAGACTATAGCCATATTATTAAATGTTAGTACATTATATGTTCGACATTAATCCGATCAAAGAGCTACCCCCGAAATAGTAAATGCCAGACACTGTCTACGTCTTCACGCAATCAGAATTTTGCTTTAATTTTTTCCGTGAAAATTGATTGAGCGCAGATTGTTAAAGGTTTTGTTGGCTTTTTAAACATTTTATTCTACCTTTTTGGGGCTGCAAAAAAGAAATGCTTCCACTTTAAGACGAGTTTATCCTGCGCCTGCCCTTTGAGTTTTTCCGTCCTGTCAACCTAAAGACAAAAAGGAACAAAAAAATTTTATTTTTATTTTTTTTAGTTTTATCTGAAAGTTAGAAATTTGTCAAAGTGCATCATCAAAGAATGGTGGCCTCTATTAGAGTCAGGAAATTTATTTAAAATCAGTGGGATCCTGCCATCCAAAAATTTATCTAAATTATTTATTTCATTAATTCTCCCGAAATTCTCTTTGCAACATTAATAACCGCCTTTTGCATTAGCATCATAATTTTCCTTTAATCTAGCTATGCCAATGTACCCAAGTTTCAACAGTAACTCAACGAGCACAAACACTTCATCTGCATCGCTCTCTTCGATGATGAGCTTAGTGTCCACGTCCAGTGGTACACCGCTAACGCCGACGACATTCAAATCTTCTCTGCGGCAAAAAAAATCTGCCGCATTTGATGTGCCTGGGCTGACAAGGTCGCGCACCTCGCCCGACGGCCTATGCAACAGCATTGAAAGCAAACTGCTCATCGTCATGGTCGGACTTCCAGCGCGTGGCAAATCTTATATCACCAAAAAAATCTGTCGATATATGAACTGGCAGCGATACAAGACACGCATTTTCAATGTGGGCAATACCCGCCGCAACGACAATGACTCAGCAGCATTTGCGGAAACGGATATCCAAACCACACATTCTGCAGAATTCTTTGATCCAAATAATGACAAATCCATTCAAATGCGGGAAAAATGGGCTATGGACACGCTCAACGATCTTCTTGATTTCCTTGTGAATGGAGATGGCTGCATCGGACTTTTCGATGCCACCAACACTACCGTCGCGCGCCGCCGTAAAATCATTGACCAAGTGCAAGAGCGTACTGGCGGGTTGCTTAAGATTTTGTTTGTTGAGTCGATTTGTGACAATTACGACATCATTAGAAAGAATGTCCGCCTCAAGCTGTCTGGTCCCGATTACAAGACTGTCGACAAAGAAGTTGCTTTGCAGGATTTTCTTGATCGCATGAAGAATTATGAGCAGGTCTACGAGGTCATCCAGGAGTGTGAAGAAACGTCTGAAATTCAGTACATTAAACTCATTAACGTTGGCAAAAAAGTTGTCATGTATAACGTCAATGGCTTTTTATCCGAGCAAGTTGCTGGTTTTCTCATGAACTTTAACCTTGCGGAGCGTCAAATTTGGATTTCACGCGCCGGAGAGAACGAGTATGAGGAGCAAGGCCGTCTCGGTGGTGACTCGCCCGTGACGATGGCGGGCCATAGTTTTGCGGAGGCGGCAGCGCATTTTATAGCGCAACAGAAAAAATCATTTTACGCACAGCAGGTTGAACATCTAGTCGCGCAGGCACGCGAGGATGGCACACCTCTGGCGCCTGCTCTTTCCGAGCTGCAAGAATCTAGCTTTAGTGTGTGGACCAGCATGGACCGCAGCGCCATTGAAACTGGCTCACACTTTGACGACAGTGTCTTTGACGTGAAAGCAATGAAGATGCTGAACGAGCTCAACTATGGTGCATTCGAAGGTTTGACACTTCATGAGATTAAGCGCAGCTACCCGTATGAGTACAACGCAAAGACCACAGATGGCGAGCGCTACAAGTGCCCTGGTTCCGGTGGCGAGAGCTACCTTGATGTAATTAACCGAGTGCGGCCTGTTGTGCTTGAGCTCGAGCGCATGGTTGACAATACCCTTATTATCTCACATCCAGTTGTGTGTCAGGCGCTACTGGCCTACTTTCTCAACCTTGACAGCACCAACTCGTTTGACGTGCCACCCAACACGCTTTTTAGCGTGCAGCCCAAGCCCTACGGCGTGGAATGGGAGGCATACCAGTACGACGCTGATAACGACTCCTTTTTTAAACTGGAAACAATGCTAGATGGAGCACTATCAGTCCCTGCTCATCACCATCCATCTGGTAGTGCTCTGGCTAGCGTTGTTGCCAGACCCATGTCGCCAGCACTCACGCACGCATGAACCCCTCAGTTGTATTTATTATGTAATGTCTTTTTTTTTTTTGTTTCTCATCTATTTATTGTTTTTCCCCCCTCATGTTCATGCACTTAACTGTTTAATTTTTTAATGTATCCGTTTCAACTACAGTTACGAATCGACAGGATAATCAGCGGCTGCCATTGCTCTTAAATTGTCACGAGCTGTCACCGGCTAATTTGATAGAAGGGAGAGCCCCGCTGTGACATCACTCAATATTTAGCAATAAAATCGAGATACACTTATGCGTAAAGTAGCAGAAACAATATACGTTAAAGACAAACGAACAATTAAATAAATCTAGCCAAAGAAAAAAAGGAGATTTTGCATGTTTTTTTTTAAAAAAATTTCAACTCTTTGAATGGTTTTGGAAAAAAAAGGTTCTCATCAAAAGTTTTAATACACATTGTTTGAGATTCAAATTTTCAACATTATCCGTAAATGCCAAGTTTAAGACACAAAAATTGAAACTTCAAAATGTTAACAAAGCTGGTTTCAGTTCAGTAGATATTTTGGTTTCTTAAGGATTAAAAATCAATCTTTTGGCTTCTAAAATAATATTGATATTTTTCCAAAAAAACCATACTAAAAGTGAGTTTTAAATATTTAAAAGCCTATGACCCAGACAACAAAGGGCAGTAAACAAAAACTTTACAGTAGGATGATTTTCAATATTAAAATGGTTTACGGATTTATTAACCTGCTTTGGTTCTTTTTTTTTCAAAAAAAGTTTTTGAAAAAAAATGTAATTTCATTGCTGGTCTCATCAAGCCTAAAAAATTTTTCCCGTCACATATCGATCATTTTGGGGGGTTTTCATTGCAAATTAAAGTATCACCTGCTTTTTTTCTGCTTTTTTTAATCTATAATGACACCCTTTTGAACCTTTGAATTTGAAAAATTACCAAAGTTTTATTGTTAAGTCCATTGTTTTAATACTATAGTGTATTGTACGCTGATTTCAACCAAAAATTCACTAATCCTGTCTCACCCTCAGGATTGCCGCTCTTAAAATACTAAAATTCATATGTATCATAGAGGGTTCCCGTAAATAGTAGCGCGTTGCATGACCGTTCAGTTTTTATTTTTTCAACTTTTCTTTTTTTGTAGTTTATTTTGTGTTATTTTTCAAGGTTTTGAGTTGTCAATAAGCTAAGCTTGATATCAGGGGTGACTGCCATGATCAGCCATCCTGAATTGGACAGACAAAAAAATAAGCGAACTAAAACTCTCAAAACAAACGTGCTAAAACAATTAACTAAAATTCTCATTGTAAACAAATTTTTGACGATTAAAAAAGATAAGATTCCGTGGCATTTGAAAAAAGAGGTGGTTTTTTGGCTTTTTACTAAATGAAACAGTGTTTGAATATTAACAAATATTTTATTGAATAAAAAGATGGATATCTGAGAAACTAGGTAAAAGTAAAAGTTTGAGTCCTTAATGTCCAACAAAGAAATCAAGGAACTTTTTCTTTATTAATCTTAGAGATCATTTTGAATCCAGTCTGGCTCAAGGTTTTTTTGTTACCCAAAACGCATCGTCACACTAAGTTAAGTGCTAGCCAGGTACTCAGAAATTTCAAAAATGTATAGTGGGTTACATAAAATCAAAAAATCGTAGGCTTTTTTTTTTCTTGTAGCACAAATTGTTTGATTAATGAATGTCTACTATTGCAATTTGAAATAGAATTCGGGCCAGACTTGAGAATCAGGCTACCAATGAGTTATAATTTTGGAAGGAAGTTTTTTTTGAAAAACTCAATGCCAATTTTGACGAATCTGTGGTCAGAAATTCAAATGTATTATTATCAATTGAGCTTTGTCTAGAAAAAAAAGCCAAGCCAAACTGACAGTCAACTTTGTTAGAATAGCCATTAGTAAAATCTTGCTATTTAAACTTTCTTTTTTTTTGAATGAGATGACTTTAAATTTAACACCGAAAAAAAGGATAGACACTTAGTGACTCTGTGTTTTAAATGAGTGAAATTCTTTGACTATAAGTTAAAAAGGCTTGTCATGGTTGATGAAAAAGAAGTGTTTTGTGTAACACAAAACTTTCTGCTTCGAAATCATGATTAGCACCATCTTGAATCAAAAATCTTGATTTAAAAGAATAACAAAATTTTAGTTGAAAAAAAGTTACAAGTAAAAATTTTTAAGTGAGTTATAGAAATAAAAGTTAGTAAAACAATGTAAAATTTGTATTCATTAAAAGTGACTTTAAAGAAAAGTTGAATCCTTTTTATCAAGTATTTGAAAAAGAACAAATCTTTATAAACTACGTATTCCATTTAGCGAAAGTCCGCCTTATTCACAATTTTAAAACCTTCTATTTTAATGTGATTTTCTCTCTATAGTGATGGTTAACGTAAAAGGACAAGGCGGAAAAATTACTGGCCGGCTAAAGATTTAATTTTAAAGTTGTTATGTTAAATTACTCACAAAATTCAATTCAACAACAATGTGTACACATGTGCATGTGTGCAACTATACAGCGTCAAAAATTTAAAACGACGGCACAGAAAAAGTTGAATAAGCAACTGAAATTGAATTAACAGACAACAAAGAAGATGCGACAAATAGTTGACAACTTATAAATTAGTTTACTGAAAAAAAATGTTTATTTCAAGCTTCAAAAAGTTTTTTTTTGCAGGATAATAAATCCTAAAGAATGCCTGACGAATTCCTATACCACTCTCTACTGTTATCAGCCAACCACAAATATACGTTACTTTTTTTTCCCGTACAGTTGCAAACTTCATTTTGATTCAAACGTATCAAACCTTTTTAAGTCTACAAAAGTGATTTGTATCCACATTTTACGGGCATTTAGTAACATGGAGTGCCTAGCGCTTTCAAAAGAGTTTTGAAGTTACTTTCTGATAAATGAGAATACAGTTGTCTCTGAATTCAAGTTTTATTTTCTTTTCCAAGCTGCTTAAAAATTTGCATACTGTGCGGTAACCTAGTATAAAGTATGAAAAAATTATTAAACTGATAATTTTTATGTACATTCTTATAGCAATATCATTTTCAGCATTTCTTATTTGTCTTTGCTGCTAAAAATTTTGACTAGAAAATTTGAACTGATTTGCGCAAATTGTATTACTTTCTTCTATATATTTAGCTGTCTATTTTTCTGTTTTCATAGTGGTATCGATAGGTTTAAACAATTCTTCAGGTTCCAAAATAATCACAGAGCAATTGCACTTTCTGTATTTAAATTTTTTAGTGACACACTTGTTTTTTTTTCTTTCTTCAAATTTCATAATCATTGCTAAGTTTTTTTTTTTTGCACGTTTTTACATGTAAGAGTGAACTAATGGCATCTAAAAGATTAAAAATAACTAAAGTCAAAGTGGTTATCCAAAAAAATATGTGTGGACGTTGAATTGCCAATCAAAGTAGATTAGACGTTACCTACTGTTAAATAAAAATTGTGCAACTTGAAAATTTCATTTTTTTTGGAACTCACCATAGATAGGTTTAGGTTCCACTATAAAAAAGTTGATAACAGTAGTGATAACTATGATAGCAAGAATGTTTAAATACCGAGAAATAAATTATTTGCCTTAAACATGCTACATTCAATTAGATCTCTACATTTCATAAATATACTGTCTTAGGTGGATTGAAAAAAAAAAAGATTTAAAAAGCGCCGATATTTAAAAAACACATCCATTTATAACTTTATACTGAACATTTTTTAAAATAATCCTACGGGAAACAGTCGCCGATGAGGTCCAAGTTTCCCTACACTGCGATCACAACATCGGGCGTGACCCACGCTATTGCCCTTGCCCTTCTCGGCCAGCAAACCCCGGACCATTGACACTCACCTGGAATATAAATTGAACACTAATTCTGCTGTAGTAATTCATATTGAATACATTTTTAAAACATCTCGGTCTCGGTGGGGGGGGGGG
>JAKVQX010000736.1:0-11510 GCA_030463015.1 Geotrichum citri-aurantii
AGATATAAAAAACAAACGCTACTAAATAGGAGTTGTTAACAGGGAGTTGCTTTGTGTAGATTACTCTTGGTTACCAACCATAGGAGTCGCGAAAGATTGAAGAGATAATTACGCGATAGGAGAGAGGTTTAATAAAGTTTTAAATTTTTTATTAGCACTGGTTATTTATCAGGCTTATACTGCAATCAAGTTCAAATCAATAACTCAAATCCAAACAATAAATCTTTGCTGAATTCAGTCATTTTTAGACTTACAGTCCCTAATAGAATATCCCCAATGACTCTCTGCGTATTCTGTCTCTTTCTCTCTTCACCCCACCCCTTTCCTTGTTTCGTGATTCCCGTATCTCATTAATTGATTTTGTCGAATCACGTGTCACTTAATAAAACGAGGGCCTTGAAAAACATGGTAGCGTTCAAGCCGATCTACAAATGCCTTTATTTTTTTTGTTATGCTAAAAGTGTGTAGATATTTTTTCTAATCTAGGAAAGATGAACACGCCTTTGAGTTGTTTTATTTAATTTTTTTTGGAAAAACTTGCATTTTTTTTTTTTTTTTTTTTACAATTCAGGAGTCATCAGTATTGGCCTCCTTTGATTGTCAGGATAAGAAAAGAATGTAGAGTGCGTCACGATTTGAAATGTTTTTTTTTTTTGAACAGAGACAGGAATGTCGGGATTTTAACAAACTTTCTACCCACAAACATCCTGCCCAGAACTCAAGATAAGCTGAATGTATGATTTTATTCACACTTGCTCTGTCTGGCAATCAAGCAACAACCATAAAAAGATTTTATTGAGACCAATTGTCACTATGATGATAGATGTACAACCTTGTGTGTAAGCTTTTGTCTTGCCCTTTGTATTAATCCAGCCTTTTTTTTTAAAAAAAAAAAAGAGGTTAGTACTGATTGATGGTTTAGCAAACTATCAGGCGGCGTTGTATGATCTCAATGTTAGCAAACTACGACAGTCATACCATCTTAGAAAAGTAAGAATTTGTGACAAACAGGAAAGAGCTTTTAATTAGGATGTTCCAATGTGGTTATTTTAACTCTGAAAGCTCGATATCCAGTGAGCCATTTCAAGGTTTTTTTTTTTTGCGCTGTTACACCTAATCATACTGGCGTCACTTTTCAAGGTTGTTGTGTCTAAGCAATTGTAAACATAAGCGTTACTTCAGAAAATTTTGTAAGTATTAGTTTCATGATTTTCACTATTGGACCGCTTGCACATGTACAAAATACGAACAAAAAAAAAACCTGCGATGCAAGAAGAAGAAGAAGAAAAAAATCCAAACATGGACAGATCAAAATTTTCTAGTTAAGGCTGAACAATGTCGTTGCCTTAAACCCAACCATTTTTTATTATTTTTTTTTAGCTTAAAAAATAGCTACCTTGTTACTATAAATACAGTTGTTCAATACAAATAAAAACTAATTTTTATTTTTAAATAACACAAGGTGATGATGTTATTTTTAATTTTTTTAAATGTTTTCAAAGTTTTTATTTCATTGTCATTGATTTTGTTTTAATATTTATATGGTCATTAATGAGGTCATCTTTGGTTTCGGCTAAATCAGGGTTAGGTTAATTCTAAATTGCCTCCACGTAGCCTGAATTGAAAAAAAAAAAAAAAAAGTTTTTTTTTCATTTGTTTATATTGCATTCAATGAAAAAAAAAAAATAATTAAATAAAATTAAATAAAAATAAAAGAAATTAAAAATAAATAAAATTTAATTCTGTAAAAAAATTTAATTAAAAAAGTTATCAATTTTTTTGTTCTTCTCTTTTATTTTTTTCTTTCTTTCTTTCTTTCCTCTTTCTTTTCTTGCTTTTTTTCTTCATGGCTTTCATTTGAAGAGAACATCCGCTAATATCGCTGTCGTGATTTCTTCTGTTCCATCAATCAACACAATCACATAAAAACCCAATCATCAAGTCTTTCGTTAATCCATCTACAATTTGGTAAGTAACCTACGAAATATCTACTTGATATGTGGTAGTAGCGAAGGTTTTTTTTTTTCTTTAATTCCTCACTCAAAATGAAAAAAAAAGTGCTTTGGCTTCTCACTCCCCCTTTTTTTTTCTTTTTCTTTTTTTTTTTTTCTTATCAGCCATATCTAACACCTTTTTCTTATAGCTCATCATGATCAAAAGAAGACTTTTTGCCTGCTATCTGCTGTTCGGGCTCGGTATGATCGTGCTTATCTACTCCCTCAACTCCATGTACATGGAAAACTATGAGGTCAGCTCGGAGGGTCACATCCAGAAAGCCTCTCAGGCGCCTGATCCTTTCCCCAAGGGCAGGCCCGACTATAGAAAAAAGCATGAAGAAGAGAAGAAACAAGAAGAGCTGCGACAGCAGGAGGAGGAGCGTCAGCGCAATGAGCAACAACAACAGGAAGAAGCTGCCAAAAAGAAGAAAGACGATGAAGCCGAGGCAAAAAAACTGAAGGAGGAAAAAGAAAAAGCTGATAGAGAGCGTGCTGAGGCTGAAGAAAAGGCAGCTAAGGAGCAGGAGGCTAAAGAAGCTGAAGCCAAAAAGAAAGAGACTGAATCAAAGATCAAGCAAGAAGCGTCCCAGAAAGCTATTGACGAACTAACGGCTAGATCTAAGGCTGATCTCACTGACGAAGAACTTGCTTTGCCTCTTAGTAAACGTGTTGCTCTCCGTAAGCAGAAGTATCTCACTTGGATGGATGATTTTAACAGACTTCCTGATGATGCTAAGAAGACTATTTCTTCCAATCTCCAGGGTCGATTTTTGGGCATGGAAAATGCCGAGCTGCCAAGTTTCAAGGAAAAAATTCAGTACACTGATGAGGATAAGGTTGATGGCAAGGTCCAACCTGCTGGCAAGAAGGTCATCATGCTGACTGCCACCGACGGTCAAGGCAATTCAGAAATCCAGGACGTTCTATCCATGGCTCTTGAGAACCGTGCCGAGTACGCCAACTACCATGGCTACACCGACTACTTTGTTAATCTAACCAAGTTTGCCAGACCCAACCGTCACCCTGTATGGAACAAGATTAGTGCGATTAAGGAAGCCTTCAACGAAAACCCTGAGGGTGAGTGGGTGTGGTGGATCGATACCGACATTATCATCATGAACCCTGAGATCGATGTTGCTGAGCACATTCTCAACAAGCGCGCTCTGACTGAACGTCTGACCTACGGCCGTCCTATGCGTAACTCCGAAGCCAACTTTATGAATGGTGTCTACATGCACAAGGGCGAGGTTGATATTGATAACATTGATTTGGTTATTTGCCAGGACTTTTTCGGTCTCAACGCCGGCTCTTTCTTCATTAGACGTTCTGCGTTCAGTAACATTCTGCTTGATCTATGGGATGACCCCATGTACGTTAAGGCTGAATTGGTTCGCCGCGAACAAGATGCTTTGATCCACATGTTCTTGAATCACCCGCACATTCAAGAACACGTTGGTCTCGTTCCTCAAAGATTGCTCAACTCATACTCCGATAAGCCTGAGTGGGTGTGGTCTTATGTTGAAGGCGACTTTGTGATTCATTTTGCCGGCTGCAATACTCGTGGAAGATGTGATGAGATCTGGAAGACTAACTGGAGCAAGAGAGGCAGAGTGCCTGAGGCTTTCCGTGTCAAGGAAAGTTTTGATCAGAAAGCTACTAAGGCTGTTCCAGCTGAAACTGCTTCTACGACTAACAAAGCGGCGATTTAAGCGGCAACGAGGGTTTTAACCTGAAACATTTCAATGGTTCAGATTTTTTTTTTTACTTAACATATATAAATGGGGATACATGCAAAAAAATATTATAAAAATATTACAATGAAATTCTAAATGCAACATCAAACTATGACTTTTAATTATCAATTTGAAATAATTCTTTCTTAGCAGCATTTACTTTTCGACGTTGTGTTTTCATCAATCACTGCGAAAATAAATACAGGTTTTTGAAAAATTCATTTAATGTTAAATACGTATGTGGTGTTCTGAAATACAATTGTGCTGCACCAACACTAGAAAATAGTATTAATGGTGACGACAATATCAATATAACAATCAGTATATATTCCTTATAACAAGTTAAACAACTTGGTGCAAAGAAGACATCAAGAAAACAATAAATACTCCATTTATTTTTCACTTCACTCCAATAGCACCGAATGATGAAAACAATAGACTACAGCAAAGCAACAGAGAACTGCCCTCCCTATTACTTTTTTTTTTCTCCCTTCCTGTTAATACTTGAAAGCCAGTTAATAAAAAAAAAAACTACTACAGTCAGTGCCCTACCCTCTTCTCTTTCTCGAGCACAGAAAGCCAGTTGCCTCAGATCAGCATGCGATAATGTGCAGCTGGCTTATATTGTTTTAGTGTTAGGCGGGTTTAAGCACTGGTTCTTTTGGTTCTATGTGGTGACAGTAATGCGATAATCTGAGATAGATATCAAGATCAACCTCAAGAGTTCAAAGAATTTTTTATATTGTTAAAGACATCAAATGGTGTAAATGTGTTAGCCAAACTCGGCTAAACTTTTGGATTCTGCAAGTTTTTTTTTAAGCGCAGGTCAAGTAAAATTGTATTTAATCAGGAAATTTTTAAATACATATTAGCTCTTTAGTAAACATCAAATTTAACGTATAATGCTTCTTATAAAGAAAAGAAAAAAAATTTTAAAGATAAGAGAAGAGATTTGCTTGAAATATCCAGCGCCATTAAAAACAAAAACCACTTGTGCGCGTTGAGAGCGCTACTTTGAGAGTCTCTTAGAGACAAATTTTTTTGAATTAATTTCTTCTTTGTGTATCTTTTGTTTTTTTTGTAAAACAATTTTGATGTAAGGACAAAAAACTGATTTTCTATCTATAATTTGCTTGGAATTTGAGACTTGACTTTTAATTTTCATTTATTATGATTGATCTTTAGCAAATTTAAATGTTAAGAACAAAAATTGAAATTCTTTTCATTTTCTTTATGCAAAAAGTCAAATTTATGTGCTCCCAAATCAGGAACAACATACACATGAAATCTGCTCATTTTTCACATTCTCATGAAAACAAAAGCAACAAAACGAAAAAACAGCCATAAATTTTTTTTTAATTAAATTTAAAAAAAAACACCCAGCTATTAAACAGTTTGCATCTAAACAGCAAGATATTAATTTGATAAAGAGCTCTTCTCAGATTTTTCTACTAAAAATTGAAAGGGTTGGTTAACACTGATTAAAACAAGACAAATCAATACAAAAAAACACAAAACGCTAATTTTCGTTTAAACTAATCTTAAAAACAAATCTCGTCTAAACAAGATCATCGCCTGTCAATATCGGTTCAATGCTTTAACATGCTGAATAAGGTACCTGTCATAACGGTTTAGTAAATTTTGATGTTTAAACAGATGTGCTATTTATCGAGAAAATTAATTGATTTTGGCAAGTTTTTTTTTTTTTCTTCTCATACTGATAATTTGCTCATTTCATGGAATCCAAAAAAAAAATTGAAATGCTTTAAATCTGTATTTATATCAACCGTCATAACCTTTCGTTCAAAAAGTTTTTTTTTCTATTTCTATAACCAGTATTCTTTCTTTTGTTTAAATTTTCCGATTTTTAGACCAGCATTTCTAGAAACTCCTACTACTCTACATAGAGACCAAAAGCATAAGTTAAGCACTGATTTGCCCTCTTTTGAGCAATTTACCAAATCCCAACTTAAATTTAAACTATCTCAACACACATATACAAAAATGGACCACGGAAGCATGCATGGTATGAGCGGCATGGATGGCATGGATGGCATGGATGGTATGGCTGGCATGGCTGGTATGGGCAGTGCGCCAACTGCTACTGCTACTGCCACTGCCATGAACGGTTCACTTGCGACAATGGCCCCATCAAACCTCAACGCTGCCTGCTCCATGAACATGTTGTGGAACTGGGACACCATAAATTCTTGCTTTATCTCCAAAACCTGGCACATCAGAAGCAACGGCGGGTTTGCTGGCTCATGTGTTGCGGTAGTTTTCCTCGTCATGGCTATCGAACTGGTTCGCCGCCTGCAGCGCGACTACGACCGGTTCCTGCTTGCACGCTGGAAGCTGCGTCGCGAAACCGGAAAAGAATTTGGCTTATATTCCAACGCACAAAAAGACAAACCCACGGCTACTGACCGTCTACTGGGCCGGGCCCCCGTGTCATTCCTTGGCCGTAGACGCAATGTTAACGGGTTTATTCCCACTTTTACTGAACAGTCTATTCGTTCCGTGTTTTATCTTTTGCAATTTGCCGGAGCTTATTTCACAATGCTGCTCGCCATGTACTACAACGGCTATATTATCATTTGTATTTTTATTGGCGGGTACCTGGGCCATCTTTTCTTTGGATCTGACAGTTTTTTGAATTTAGGCACAAATGAGTTGGGTGAGAATGGGCATTGCTGTTAAAACTTCAATTCATAAGTAAAATATCTGTTTTTTATTATTAATTTAATCTTTGTTGTTTTCGAAATTTTTTTTTTTTTTCTTTTTTTGAAAACTAGAAATTTTTTTTTTAAATTGCTCGTTATTGAAATGTTTACCATTTTTCAAGTTTTTTTTCTACTGTTTTTATTTTTGGTACTGTTTCTTTCAATGAATTAGAAGAACTAAACAAATACTTAAAAATGAGAAAGTTTCTGCTTTAGGACCTTTAAGAATTAGTTCAAGCTGAAAAAAAACTTATTGATTGATCTTCTTCAATTGAAAAGATATGCTTGAGTGGTGTTTTCTTTCACAAACGACAGAAAAAAACACCACCAAAAACTACTTGATAGAAAAGTTAGCGATGTGAAAACCACTAAATACTGTCAATTAAAACGGGTTAAAAAAATGACATATGATTTATAACGCTTGTTTGTACAGTGCCTGTAAAAAAAAGGTAAAAAATTGCTCGTTTGCATACGGTTGAAAGACAGCGAACGATCGAAGTAGTCCGAACAAGCTATAAAGTTTCAACTATTGTTGTGGTACAAAAATTTGCGCTGAAACAAGTGTGAAAGAGCAAATTTCGTGACCATAAATAAAAATTCCAATAGGCTGTTTCTAGAGCATCAAAAAAAAAATAAAAAAAATACCAACCTGCCAAGTAAAATGAAAGCCTTAAAATTTTTGAGGTCTAATGAAGATGATCTTTAGATTTTTTACACAAAAGTCAAAGGTTTATTTTTTCAGAGCACAAACCGTGATGAAATGTCAAGTTCAGCTGAGTATAAATTTAAAAACAGTAAAAAAATAATAAAACTTAGTCTAAGAGTCCCTTTTTGGTAAAAAAAACAAAACATTTAAGCGTTGACCAAGTTTACAGCTCAATAGGTTCATGTTTACTCTAATCAAATACCACATTGACTAGTTAATCGAGAATTCGTCGCTGCAAGATCTTTCAACAAGTTTTATAAATGCCAACTTCAAAGTTTCATGAACAATAAAATCTTTCAATAAATGGAAAATTTTCTTATAACTATTCGATAGTGCTACAAATAAAACAATTTCAAAAATTAATTTTTTTAAGTCTTCTGGGTATAAAAACATTAACATGAATTTTCGTCATTCTCTGGCTACATTAATGTTCTCAAAAAATTAAACATTTGAAAAAATACTCCGATGCAGGGAATTGAACCCTGATTTGCCCGGTGAGAGCGGACCGTGCTAGCCATTACACTACATCGGACAATTTTTTATTTAAAATTTTCGAATTACAGTCATGAGCCCAATATATCAAAAATAGCTTACAAATCACTGATTGACTCGAGACTTAAAATCACTTTTAAAAATACTAGTCCCTCATTAAATGCATAATTAATGCTGATATAATCCTAATGCCTATAATTTTAGCACTTAAACTCTCAGTGTTGGTCAACACCAAACAGGGGATCCTAGTAATTTCTAGCTTTTGTGAGTTGAGAGATGAACGTCTCTCAACCGAATCATTTCATGTTTAAACCTCCTTATGGGCACTTGCTAAAATCACTGTGAGTTTGTATTTTCCGATGTTATTTGATAATTCACAAAAGTTAATTTAAAAAACGAGAATCCGACGCCATAAAATGCAGAAACCACTTGTGCGCGTTGAGAGCGCTACTTTGAGAGTCTTTTAGAGACAAATGTTTTTAAAGTAATGTCTTTTTATATCTTTTGTTATCCCTTGCCATATGGAGCAATTCATAGGTAATCCGGCGTCATAGAATGCAAAATCCAACTGTGCGCGATGAGAACGCTACTATGAGAGTCTCTTAGAGACAACTGTTTTTGAATTAGTGTCTTCTTTGTATTTTTATTAAAATCAGTTTATTGTCCTCAATACTATTTAGAATTTATACAAAGAACACATTAATACAACAAGAAAGAATACTATTAGAGGAATCACGCCATCCATAATTTATTTCATTTCACTTCAATGGCGCCAAATTTTCCACGCTTCTTTGTATATCTTTTGTTACTAAGTTTTTGTATGTGTAACTTTTTAATATTAGGACAATTAATTGATTTTCTATCTGTACTAATTAAAAGTTTTAAACAAGCAGAAAGTCTCATGTTTGTTCCTATAACATAGTTGTGAATGAAATTAATGGTCAAAATAAATATAATAATAATTAAATTACAAAAAAAAGTGTAATGATGGTGATATAGTGATAAACAAGAGAAAGATTTATAGTTTAAAAGCCAAAAACACAATTACCAAGCATTAAAAAAATAAATTATCCTTGAAAGTTTGTCCCGGCATGATTTAAGTTAAATTTACTTGTAAGCAATGCTCTCTACCTTATCAGTCGTCTTCATCCTCATCCCAATCACTTACAGCAAGCTCATCTACTCGGCGTTTGATTTCGGCGAGCCCAGAAAGATCCTCAATATAGCCAGGGACATCAAGAGCTTTGCGCACAAACTCCCAGTTATCAGCACGCCACGCAGCGGTGATGTTAGCACTGCACGCCGAGCATGATGTGTAGTGCTGGCCTTCAATGCGAAGAGTTTCAAAGCTATGCAGAAAACCGCGGATTTGATGTGGAGTAGCGGCATCATGTAGAGCATATCCATGAAGCGGATGCTGTAGCAGCGACACAAGCATTTCGACGGCAAAGGCGGATGCAAGCATGGCAACGCCAGGACGCGTCACTGTGCACATTTGATCAAGCGTACGGTTAGATAGCGAGTCCAGCGGCGCCATAACATCGTTGCAAAAATAGCAGCCTAGGTGTGGCTGAGACTTGCCTTGGCCATGTCGCATTACTACGTAGCTTTCAAAGCCAAGCGCTGCATTAATTACAAGCTTGTCAAGAGCAGTAGAAATTACAGTCGGCAGCCATCGCGTTTCGCGGGAGTCGACTAATAGAAATACAGCATCATGAGCCTCAATCAGCTTAACCAGCTGCTCGTAATCACTTTGCTGCTTGGTCTCGTCTGTGACAGGGTGTCCAGCCATGGGTATTTCAAGACTAAACCCCTCTGCCTCAACAGAGGGGTAAATCTCCTTTAACGCAGCGGCAGCCTGCGCTGCTTTAGGTCGGCCTCCATCGGTGCAATCTCTGAAAGTATATAGTGGTTGTCGCACAGGATTGGAATAAGACACACGGCCATTATCAACAAATGTGATTTTTCGCACGC
Source organism: Geotrichum citri-aurantii (assembly GCA_030463015.1). Lineage (NCBI taxonomy): Eukaryota > Fungi > Ascomycota > Dipodascomycetes > Dipodascales > Dipodascaceae > Geotrichum > Geotrichum citri-aurantii. The sequence continues at coordinate 9,626 of JAKVQX010000736.1, forward strand.
CCCATGCCATGAGTCCTCGTGCGACATACGACCCAAGAGTTCCGGCGCCTAACAACAAACACTTTGTGTTTTTGATCACTTCGAGGTCAAGTTCGGGAGCAATGCGCCACTTCATTAGTTTGAGATTGAGGTCGACAGCTTGGTCCGCAAGCTTTACGGGGTCAAGCAGCGTACCGAGGTTAGCTTGTTTTGGTGCCAGCTTGTTGGTAGATGCATGGCGTTCCCAGCCGGTCACTTTAAGGGTATCGGGAGCAATGTCTACAATATTGTGTTCGTCAGAAGGGGGCTTTGAAATAGTTAGAACAAATGTGCTTCCTGCTAATTCACGGTAAGCAATCACCGGATACTGGAGAAGGTCGTAGTAGTTCAGAAACTCAAGGTAATTTCGCAGCGGCCAGCCAGGAAGATTTTCAAACGTCGATGGATCGCTAAAGGCTGTGTATTTATCGTATGCGGCTTTGTCAAGCGCATGGAAATCTTTATAATCTGCTAGCGTGAGCACCTTCCAGGAATTGTCCTCTGTAAAAGGGGCTTTTGCACGGGCTAGTAAAAAATAGCCATGCTGCTTTACCGGCATATTTCCACGCCAGTCTTGTATACTATCTTTCAGTCCATCAAGAATCGTCTCTGTAGTGATGACCTCTCCGTGCCAATTGACGCCGAGGCCCGCAGGAAAAGCAAACCAGTACCAGAAAAGGAATTTTTTCAGGTCTGAAAATACGAGTAGGTGAAAGGCACTCAATAGAGCAGGATTCTCTAGCACTGCACCAGAGATAATTGCATCGTAAATTTGTGCAACCTTTTGCCGCAGCAATTCGGCTTTCTCATAGGCTTTGAATTCTTCAATTGTGTTGAGATTGACTAGCGAGCCGAGTGTCGCTGGGCCGGCGGTGGTGGCGGTCGCAGCCTTGTCAAAGCTAGTCTTACTGACAGATAGATCCGGTTGACGGTTAGCTGCACGGGATACTCCAACAATGCCCGTAATGCTAATTTCTTCTTCAGACAACTTCAGCTCGTTGAGCTTGCGGGTGGCCAGCTCCTGGAAGAAGCCCGCATCTGCAAAAGTCTGGAACGGCACAAACTTGATCGGTGCAGCAGTCATAGTTGCAAATATATATGTGGCAGTACTTTTGATTCAATTGAAATCAAACAGAAATTGATTTTTTGTTTTGAGAAAAAAAAAACAAGAAAAAAAGTATTATTTGAGTGCTTAGAGAGAGGGTCCTTAAATTTGGTTCAGTTGTAAGAAGTAGATAGTAGATGGGGAAACGATATTTTAGGCTGTGTTATCGTAAAAGCTCACCTGCTATCGGTACGATCACGTGCCAGCTAATGCATCATTATCTGAGCACAAATACGTCTATCTAGAGTCCGAGCAGCAAAAAAATTATTCATGCCAAACATTAGTAGACATGGAACTACTGCTAATCTTTAAGCTCAAACTAAAATTTTTACGTTTGATGTGTTATCACCAAAGTGGGTCATATTGGAAGTCTTTAGTGTTTTCCTACAATAGTTTCCACACCTATTTACGTAGATCTCAAACGGAATATGTAGAAATGATGACTACTAATTATGAAAAGAGCCTTGAAATGTCAACTTTTTAACAACATTTTTAATTGGGTCTAGTTTTCAATTGTCGCTAAGGTTTTAGGACATCCAGGACTTTTTACATGCTATCATGATATTACTTGGGCCGTGCATGATGAGCAAATAATTTTAGCATGAATCATGATAGATGGAAAATCAGTTTACTGTCCTTACATCAAAAAAATTACATATACAAAATACATTATGTGTCAAGGGAAACCTGAATACATGAAACCTGGTAGGTCGATACCAGAAATTGACAATCAGTAAAACCTTAACAAGCTGCTCTAATCAA